>ML782988.1:830519-844887 GCA_009831015.1 Picea engelmannii
ATATTACATCTCTCTACCTCCCTTCTTTGTATCTCCCTCCCCTCCTTTCTCTCCCCTCCTACCCCTCTCTCTCCCCTCCCTATTTCCCTCTCTCTCTTTACCTTTCTCTACCTCCTTATCTATCTTTACCTCCTCCCTCTCCCTCTCTCTCTCCCCCTCTAGCCCCCGAACCCCAAACAAAGGGGGGCTAGCTAAGAAAACAATGAAAATGGAGAGAATAAATATGAAAAAATGAGGTGTATGTTATTGGTTCCATTAAAAATTAAAATTATGATGCTTGTTGGATCTCTCCCTCCCTCCCCTTCTCTCCCTCTCCCCTTATTACACATCTACGCCACCTCATCAAAATAAAATACCATAATAATCCTAAGTAATTTCTACCCTCCCAAACATTTTACCATGATTTCACTACATCCACACCTCCAAAAGGTCATATGTCCCTTTCATTCAATCCATCATTGTCTGATCACTATTTATTTGTCACCCATTCACTCTCAATGATGGAGAGAGTGGATGGGAGACAGAGAAATAGTCACAAGACAATGTTGGATTCAATGAAATGGACATATGACCATTTGGAGGTGTGGATGTAGTGAAATCATGGTACAATTTTTGGTGAAATCATGGTACAAAGTTTTGGATCCAACTCCAAATCACATATTTTGAAGAGGTGCTAATTTTTAAATTTAATTATAATTTGCTAGTTGTTTTTCAACATGAAGTATCTTTGTTTGAGAGAAGCACTTTAGATCAATCCTTCCTCTATTATCTTTCCATAGAAAGAAAAATTAATATATTTCATCGTCCTCATGGCTCTAGTTAACATAGGGTTAAGGATTGAGTATAAGTTATGCCTAGGCTTAGATGGAGCTACGGGGGTCTATGTCATGGTCTACATCAAACTCTAGGTCAACGTATATATGTGTGTGTGTGTGTGTGTGTGTGTGTGGTGTTCTATGTCAAGGTCTACGTCAAGCTCTGGGTCTGGTGACAAGATATTTGGAGGAATGGAACCTATTGAAATGAACATTATGACCATTTGGAGGCTTAGAGATTATGAGATTGCAGTGCACCCAAATTGAAAGGACTGTTTGGAGGCGGAGAGATAGTGAGATTGCAATGAATCATTTGGAGGCCCAGACATCATGAGATTGCAATACACCCGAGTTGAAATGACCGTTTGAGGCGGAAAGGCTTTGAGCATGTTTTTTTCTTATTCTTTTTCAAATGCTAAACGCCAAAAGCATTGTCATTCATTTCCCTTGAGCCCATACAACCCCTAGTGTTGTAATCTTGGCTCTGATACCAATTGTAACATACCCAACCACCCGTGTACACTGTTGGGATTGTGGGGTACTTAAAATTTTCCTCACCTTTGTCTTAATGGAAATGTTTATTCAACACCACAAAGGCCATGATGGAGGAGAGAGATCTCAAGTTGAGGACATCCTATATGCTCTTCATGTAATTTTTGTTTCTAATTCTTTTCTAGAGTTCTTTTGGACTCTATTGATGGGAATATACAATCTGATGCTCATAAAGAACTGAAATCCCTAACAACTGTGAATATTTCTCCCCAAAAATGTGTAAGAAAGAAGCCTAAAACTTTGTGTACTAGGGCTTCCATGAGCAAAGTGACTGAAAATAATCACATTTGCACCTAATCTCATCGCACTTGTATTGAATCCACTTCCATATCGTCCTATAGTTGTGCTATTAGTTTTCACTTAGTAACCCAAGCTCATACATTTTTGCATGTAATCGAAATCCATTCCACCTCCATTATCTTGGAAAAGAAGAGTTGGACTATTGTCCCTAGGGTTCTAAATTTTGTCCACAATGACAAAAGTTTCACCATTTTGAAAATCTTCAACTACATTATCAAGCAACTTCGAAATATCTCCAAATTCCCATGTGTGGGAAGTCGCATTAGAATGGAAGAATTTTGGATGTACTTGAACATGATACACACCACCTGGTAAAGATCACTTTTGTTCATTTTGGACATCATAATCCCCAACTCTCCAAAATTGATTAAAACTATTTTTTTTTGAGTTTATACTTGAACAATTGTTGTGGTGGGAAATCCCCCTACAGACTAGCAAATAGGGTTATAGTGTGCATCCAGATATGACCAAAATAAAACTACTTTCTACTTTCGTCCCAAACTTAATCCCCATTTCTTTTCAGCAAATACATGGTTAGACAAACATACCTTGTTCTAGATGGTTGATGTCGATCTTTCTTCACGCTTGATCGCTTGTTGGCAGCTCTCCTCCCAAGGCTGACTTGCATACAAAACAAGCAACAAACTACACATGCATTTTACCTACAGACTAATGGGTTAGAGATTCAAACATATATTTACTGAACTATGAAGAACTCGTATAGTGGGACGGGAAAAGCATTTCTTTATTATTAACTTTAAAGAATCAACTTACAATGTCGAGACCGGCCACTGCTTCGTGAATCCTGATCCTGGGCTCCTCTTCAACTGTCCTCCAAGTTCTTTGCCTCATATCTCTTTTTGCACAAGGATGGCTAAAGGGTTGGGACAATGGGAATATGCAATTGGGCAGAGTTTCTTTACTCTTTTTCTCCTCTTCCAAATGGGACCCCTAACCCTTCTTTTATAGGCTAGAAGAAGCTAGGTATTTGGACGAACCCTTGGCCATGCATGGTCGGGAGTTTCAGTTAACTCACCCAAAGCTGTGTGTTACATCGGCAACTTTCCTTTTTTCGTGCTTTTGTCGGTCCACGCGGGCTGTTTGAGGTCAACTAGCGTGTACACATGTGCAGTAATGGAGTAGGGCGCGTGAGACCTTATAAAAGAGGTTTTTTAAAGAGTTGTTCAACAGTACTTTGGCAAAGAAGGGATCTGAGATGGCCCGATGCTAGGTAAGAATGTATGGTGCAAATTATGGTTATAACAGATGCCCCTAAAGTGTGAGGTTAGAAGAACATCTGATGGCCAAAATAAATTACCAATCTTTACTGATGTGCCGAACAAGTGAGCCCAGGGACCAGGAACCGGGAGGCATCGTCTGCAAAATAACAAATGTCTCACCGAGGCAGGCATACCCATGCTCGGGATAAAATAGAATCATGGCTACCAATAAAATACACTGTAGATCCATGTCAAATAACTATATAAAGTGCAGCCGCGAACAATACACAGCGGAGCTACATCTCGAAATCCAAAAGATATACATATAGAGTATCCATCTTCTAGAAGTTGATACGGCCTGATGGTTGGAGATGAGATCTTTAGAGCTTGAGCAACAACTTCAAAATCTTCAAAACTCAAGGTAGGAGTGTAATATGAGTGTACAACTTCACTACCTAGAAGTCTTCGACGACTCGTCGGTCATGGACTAGATAATCTTGATAATCAGACTGAAGGCTTCATTGATTTCGAACAAGGACTTGATTGGACATTCAGGATGGCCACGTATGAGGGAAAGAGACAAATTGCAAAGGGGCCAACTCAGGCTTGGTAGAAACTTCCCTTGGATAACAACACGACAAATGATGAGACTTAGGTAGCATGGCATTAATCATAAGTTTACGAAGCAGGAGGCAACGCAAACTCTCCATATGTTTGGAAGAATAACCAAACGGAGGAGGACACAACTCTATGTAGCGAGAATAGCTTCCTAAGGTCGTACTACATCCCAAAGCTTGACGAATAAACAGACAGATGTGCTTTATCCAAGGGCGACTCATTATGCTGCCAATAAAGAAAATACTTTTCCCTTCCTCTTTTTGGGGTATATTTGATTTTTTTGTCTTTTTCAATAATTTTGGAAAAAATAATAAAGGAATGTTACATTACAATGGAGGAACGAGTGTGACAAACATACAAGCTCAAGGCACAAGGACAAGACTGATGTTCAGAATAATGATACTTGGGAAAAATCCTCCGGGGGCCAAGGGTTTTAAGACGTAGAAGCAAAGTGCTACAAGGCTGGCATATAAGGTATGCAAATGTGGTTAACAAAACACACAATGGTAACGTCCTTCGATGTAAGTTTAACGAGCCCAAAGAAGGTAAGCTCAATGGTTTTTCATATTTAGAGAGTCTGAAAAATCATAAAAGGAGACTCCATTAGTGTACCTTTTTCGAAGATAGTCTAGTCGGTTCGAAAAAGGGGTAAACTAGTACCGACAAGACGTCTATTCAAAACCATTTTAACGAGTGTGAGAAAGACAAGATCACTCGGCCATTTTTTCATTTTTAAGGAGTCTAAAAAAAGCTTAACTATGGACTCTGTCAGGAATGTTCTTCTGGACCAGTTTAATGAGTGTGAAAGAATAAGGTCACTCAACAATCTTTTCAATTTTAGGGAGTCTGAAAAGAGCTTAACTATGGACTCCATGGGGGTTCCTTCTTCGTAAGTTTAGTCCCTCAGGCCCGAAAAAGGGATAAAATTATACCTGAGAGTACTCTTCTAGAGAACTGAAGTTCCATAGAGTATACCTTTGTTCGTACAGTTGACCATCCGGACCGAAAAAGGGGTAAACTGYCGTCGGAYAGACGTGACTTCAAATTTCAGTTTAACGAGCGTGAAAGGCCACAAGATCGCTCGACAATCATTTCATGTTTAGAGGGTCTGAAAAGGGATTAAACGAAGACATGTTATGTCTTTTGGGAGTCCTGAGGGTGAGGTCAAGAGCGAAAAGGAATCGTGCAAATGAGGCTCAAACTCGTAATCAGGAAAAACTACAAGGACTCTCGAGCCTACGGTGATTAAAGACAACATAGATACCATAATGCAACCAGGATCTACCTAGGGCATCCATGTTCTGGTAAGCTCTACCACCAAATCATGACACTTCTGAAGTAGTTATGATGGTTCCATGTCACAACCTGATGGGATAGATCCTATGGCAAAGGAAAAAGACAACGAGATACAATAGTCAGGGTAGAAACCTAATCTATATGCTCAAGTTGATCCTCGGAAAAAAAATTCATGGACCATCAAAAATTACTCAAAACTCCAAAAAACTGTCCCAATAACCGATCATATCCTTCCTATGCAACTCTTGAATCACTCTAAATGATTTTTGGTATAAAGAAAATGATAAGGGAGGCCAAAAAAGTGACAAAAAGAGGCCAAAAAGTCTATAAATAGAAGCTGGCAACTCATTATCACCAGTGTTGATTTGGAAATTGAATCTGGAGCCAAAAGACCCCCTTTGTCAAAAGCGGTGATTCCAGGAGCTATAGTGGACAAAACGAACTTATGTTTGGACCAAGTACAAACTCCCTTATATTGTATTTTAAGTCTTTATTTTTGCATTGGGTTTCATTTTTTAGAGGGGCGTCAACCTTTAAAAGGTTGGCCCTAGGTCCACGCGGGCTATCTTAGGACAGGCTGCGTGTACATTCGGGTAGAGTAAACTCTGCACGTGTGTACACGCGACTGTCGCCATTACAGCACGCGTGGACCCCCTTATTGAACAAAAAAGGCTTAAAAAGCAAGGGTTAACCCTCCTGAACCTTTGTGTTTTGCAGGATGTATGTCCACTGGAGAGAAAGAGAGCATGAAGAGGTTAGTGAGTTGGTCGAGGAAAACCCCAATGTTGTGGCTACTTTGATGCAATGTGGGTTACTCAAGTTTTTCCTATGTCCTTTCATGCGGGCACAACCTAGGCTATTGAATGCCTTGGTTGACTACTGGCATCCGGATGCAAAGGCATTCATGTTAGAGGGGTAGTCACTGGTGCCCACGGTCGAGAACATTTACTTTCTGACTGGCCTCTCCAAGAGAGGGGAACTATTCAACTTCCAGACATTTCTTTCGGGGCCGCATAACATAGCGGAATTGATAGGTCTATATTGTGCAGATGATACAGACCGCTCGAGAACACAGGTTCCCATAAGCAAGATCACTGACTTATCACTACAGGCGATAGTATTACTTATTGGGTGAATTACTGGTTCTGTTGCTCTACATTAGGCATCCCGTGCACAGATGAACTGTGCAATCCAGTGCTTAAATGCACAAGTTTTTGATTGGAGTACCACATTGCTTGAGTGTATGAAAAGGCAGCTGACAGATTGTCGTTTGCGGACACATAGGAACTTCTTGTTCGAGACCATTTTGTGTTCATTCTTTTTTGAGAGATTCTGAGTTTTAGTTCTTGAGTAGTGGTACGAGGACATCAGGCCTCTCTTCCTGCTGTGTGTAGATGGGCAGTATTACTGCCGCGACAAGGTGGCGGAAGGACCAATGAGTCCTTCGATGATGACTTCTTCGCGTGGCTGCCATGACAGATCCCAGTTATAGAGGATTACCCCTATGTCGGGATTGATTTCTCGAGAGACCCTAAGATACTGGTACCTCCTGGTGAGGAGCGAGGGGAGATGGGTAAGTATCCACCTTTGTAGTTTTTTTTTTTTTGTTAACATATGTAATTTTTATGTTGTTTTCGTTATATATATCATTTTTTTGTTATACCATAGTATTTGACGGATATGTGTTCATTGTGTGCAGACGTGGGACCAATGCGACTCGATTACTATGTGAGGAACATGTGTCGTCCTCAGCCAGGGGCCGCACCTGTCGCCGCAGGGGGACTAGCAATAGCAGGAGATCTTCCAGTCGGGGAGGCCGAGAGGGTATTGAGACGAGTCGAGCAGAACTTTACTGCGCTCACTCGCACGGTCCCAATGGAAAAGATTGAGGACCTGCCACCATCTATGCAGCCTCATGTAGTGCGGGAACCACGGACCTGGGTCCGGTTGTTTCGACGTTTAGCCAATGTTGTGGACTAGTATAACAGGGCCCATAGGCCCTGACCTTAGCTAGAAATTTTTACGTGCCACGAGCACTACTTGTATATATTTTTTGAGGGAAGAAGCCCTGTGACTCGTTATTGGTCATATTTTTTAGGCGCTTGCGTCCATCTATGTACTCCGGTTACTTTATGATATTATATATAGGTTTTTTTTGTATTTTGTGTCTTATGGATCATGTGGGCAAAAATGTATTTACATGTTTATGTGAATGTGCTTTCATATGTGTGCAAGATGCCAATCTAAAATTTGATTAGCTGCTAGAGTATCTGTAACTTGGTTTAATCTCCTAGGAACATGAAAATATGTAATATATTCAAAGTTTCGTTCTAAGAGACGTACCCTAAGGAATTGTCGGTGTAAAGTTGGATCATGAACCCGGTATACTCTGTTTAACTGAGACACAACCAGTTGAGCATCGAGATAGACCTGGAGATGAGAGATACCCAATGACAAAGCGTCACGAAGCAACTCAATAACTGCACTATACTCGGCGACATTATTTGTGGTGTCACCTAAGCATATACCTCCGGAAGATAATAACTGGCCTTGAGGTGTAAAGATTACTCAAGCTACGGAGGCAAGCCTCCAAGTGTGCCAACTAGCACCGTCTGCATACCCAACGAACACCTCGAAATCACTTGACATATGCCACAGTAACGAAAGATAACATCAACGACACGTCCATAATACTAAAAGTAATTAAAAAGTAATAGTACAAAGACTATACATATGTTACAAAATGTTACCCATAGTGACCTGCCTATGAGTAATACTTCTTGAGGTAGAGCCCATTTCTAGGCTCCGCCAAAGCATTCCCTTCAAATTCAACCAGATGATAAGCGCCCTTTTTTAAAACCTCTTTTATGAAGAAAGGTCTGAACCACATGGGTTTGAATTTTCCTGCCCCCAGGGGGTCCTTATCTTGGTCATAGAAAATCCGAGGATGAACGGATCTATCATACTGACACTTGACCTTATGTTTGTGAGCCTCGTTGGCCAGGGCCGCATCACAATGCTGCTCGTTGAGCTGCTCAAGGTATATTAACTGTTCTTCAAGTGGAGAAGTGTCTGGCAATAACTGTACTGCCAACTTTAGAGATGGGATCTGACATTCGATAGGCAAGACTGCCTCCAGCCCGTAAACGAGTTGGAAAGGTGAGAAACCGGTTGCAGTCTTAGCAAATGTTCGGTAAGCCCATAATGTCGAATATAACATCAAATGCCAATTTGACTTGGCTGATTTGATCATTCGTTGTAGAATGGTCTTAAGAGTTTTGTTCACAGCTTCCACCTGACCATTTGCTTGGGGGTAATAAGGTGACGAATGTTCCTGCCGTAACCCAAGCTTTGACGTTAACTCATTCATCATCTAGTTTTGAAAGTGACTGCCATGGTCAGTGACAATTTCCCTTGGGACGTTGAACCTTGCTATTATCTGGTTGAATAAAAAGAGAGTTGCAGTCTCTCCATCATCTTTAAACATTGGCATAGCCTCAACCCACTTTGTGAAGTAGTCTACAACTACGATGATATAGCGGTGCCCCCTTGCCGAAGGAGGGTTGCATGTAGTGTAATCAATCCCCCACTTGGTGAAGGGACCAACTGTGATGACAGGAAACATGGGAGCGGGAAGTGCCCTCATCTTCCGAGAGAAGATTTGGCACGGATGGCACTTCTTGACCGATTCGATACAATATTTGATAAGTGTCGGTTAGAACTAACCTACTCGTAAAATCTTTTGGGTTGTTGCCAACCCAGACAAATGACCACCACAAGCTCCAGTATGGCAATCATTAAGCACTATAACTACTTCTTTGTGAGTGAGACATCAGCGTAGGATGCAGTCTACACCTCTCTGATACAATGTATCATCGAGTATGAGATAATTCTTAGCCTGATGGCGTATGCGTCAACGCTCATCATGAGAAGCAGTGGTGGGGACTTCAAAGTCTGGAGATAGACAAGTATATCTCTGTACCAGGGATCCGAAGAGGTGATTAAAAACATATCTCCTCTGATAGGCGACTCTTCGGGCACAGGATCACCGGACTCAATCGGAAGTTCTGAAATAAGTTCTCCGAAGACCAGTGACCTTTTGGACTTCGTTGAAACGAAATCTAAGTCAAACTCCTGGAGGATGACTATCCATCTACTAATTTTTTCACCTATTACCCGTCGTGTCAACATGTACTGAAATGGATTCACGACAGCAATGACAGTGGTCTTGCGAAACAGAACATAATGACGAAACCGTTGAACAACATGGACTGCTGCCAACGCAAGTTTTTTGATATGAGAATAATTGAGTTCTGGTCCTACGAGGCCTTGACTTATGTAATAGATGACATATTCTGAGAACAAGTCATCTTTCTAAACTAAGGCCATGCCTATGGTTGACTCTACTGCAGCCAGATATAATAAGAAATCCTTGTTATAGTTGGGTGGCTGAAGCAGAGGGGCAGTTGTGAGTGCATGTTTCAATGCAGCAAAAGAGCGTTGAGCGGCATCATCCCAATAAAAAGTAACGTCTTTTTTAAGTAAGCGCATAAATCCCTTGGTGATCTTGGTGTAGTTAGCGATAAAGCGTCTTAGAAAATTTGCCTTGCCCTGTAGACTCTGAAGTTGAAGGATTGTGCGTGGGGGGGGCAACTAAATTATTTCCTCAACCTTGAGAGGATTGACCATGATCCCTGTTGTTGACACTATGAAACCTAACAATCATCCTGACGTTACGCAGAAGTTGCACTTGTTTGGATTCAAGCAAATATGAAAGTAGCGACAACGTTCGAAGATAAGTCGGAGGTGTGTGGGATGATCCGTTCTCTTACGAGATCGAGATGCTAAATCATCTAAATAGGCCTCGACTATATGCTTGAGGTCATGGAAAGCAAAAGACATGGCCCGCTAAAAGGTGGCTCCAACATTTTTTAGACCAAAAGGCATCTTATGATACGCGAACGTACCCCATGGACAGATGAAGGTCGTTTTGTGTTGGTCTTCGTGTTTGATTTGGATTTGATTATATCCCGAAAAACCGTCCATGAAAGAAAAGGCCTCGCAACCCACACATTCGTCAATGATCTGGTCGATGAAAGGTGTGGGAAAATTATCTTTGGGACAGGCCTTGTTCAAATCACGGAAGTCGGTACATACACGAATCGTGCCTTGTTTTTTATTGACCAGCACGGGGTTTGACACCCATTGGGTCAAATGGATAGGATAGATAAACCCAGCTTTTAGGAATTTCTCAACCTCAACCTTAATGGTTGTTGCTTTCTTAGGATTAATTAGATGAAGCTTCTACCGAACAAGCTTGGCATCAGGATACGTTGTGATTTCATGGTCAACTATTTTTGGATCGATACCTGGCATTTCCTCATAAGACCAGGCAAAAACGTCGCAGAATTCTTTGAAAAGATCTGTATAGAGTTGAATCTCTCTGGGGGAGCAGTCAGCTCCGACGAAAACATTCTCCATGATGCCAGGGTTTCGAGAAATATTGATTGGTATGGTTTCAGTGATGGTTGCCATATTACCCTCAGCATAAACTTTGTGGGTAGCTAAGAGATTAATAGGACAAGACCGATCACCCGTCATGGTGAATTCTCTTGCTTTGATTTAGCTTAACTCTGGAAGGAAGTATGATCTATGATGAAGATCTTCCCATGGTTTTTCCGGACTAGTCATTGCTTCAATTATTGCTTCGTCAGAGGGCAAGACCAAGTCTAACGAATCGGTGCCAGCGAGAGAACCTTGAGCCCAAATAGGCTCTAAAAGTGGATCTAACTCTTGTGCAAGAGTTGGATCAGTGTTAGCTTAAGCTTGCTGGACTAAAGAGTACGCTACTTCAGTCGCGGACAAGGGCATGGACATGCCCGGGTGCCCTGTCCCATTCATCGTGGCCGATGGGGAAGGAAGTATCCACGGATCATCGAAGTAAGTCATGCAGAACGACGAAACTTGAAAAATCTCAACTTTATGGTGATTGGATATAAACTTGATATCACCTTGAGGGTGCGGGTAATCGAAGGTACCCATCAAAGATGGGCACAAACCAACCCCCATGTTGACGACACCTGGTTGAGGATTATCAATCATTCGGACTGTGGATGCCTCAAATGCAGGGTCAGGTCTAGAGAAAGTCAATTGATCGATGGTCACAATCCGACCCTCGTGTGGAAAAAACAAGACCCGGAAAACTGTAGCAACCACAACTTGCATGGCATAAGTCCAACTCCTTCCGAACAAGAGATTATAGTCGAGGGGGGCATCGACTACCTCTACTTCGACACACACAGTCTTCCCTCCTAACTGCACGGGAAAAGAAGGAAGGATACCATGTGGTCGGAACAAACGACCGTCGAAAGCGGTGAGGAGAGTAGGTGATGGAGACAAAACGGGTTGGCCAACGACCTTCCATCATGCCAACGACATAACGCATGTCGAGGCTCCCTCATCGACCACCGTCTGGAAAATATTCCGAGTAAAAGTTTTTGTAGGATAAGCCACTACTATCTGAAACACTGTGTGGAAAGGCAGACGAGGTTTTAGGTCGGTTGTATCCAGCATGATTGTACCCAGATTACAAGTCTCGGTAGATCCTAAAGCGGTTAACAAGGCTTTCCTCTGGGAAGGGCAACTTTGGAGGACTTCCAAAGCGAACATTGCACAAGGGGTTTGTGATAAATCTTCCACCACAGAGTAGTTCTGGGTGGCCCTTGCATTTGGGTTATGAGAAGCTTTTTTAAATACACCTTTGGGGATGCATGTCATTGTTTCACTCAACGTCTTCTCAATCTGTAGAGGACGAGATGGGAGTTTGGCTTCTTTGCCCTTCTCAGAAATGCTTGGTTTACTATAGTCATGTGCTCTAGTCGATATAAAAGTGTCACTCTTCACCATATATACATTCGTGGATGTGGGGTTGTTCGCAGGCGGAGAGGGTCCTTGGCTGCCCCCTTCCGTGCTTGCAGAGGCCTGTGTTAGATTTTGCCCATGTTGGAAAGGATTGGTTAACACGGCAGGTTGTTGTTGCGCCACAAACTTTTGGGCATCTGCAAGCCGAGGACATAGATGGGTTGGGTGGTCTTTTGCGCACAAGTTGCATGGATACCTTGCCTTTCGTTTCTCAGTGTTCTCCCCGCCAGCATTATCGGTAGGTTTTTTTATCCCCCTTACCCTTCTTTCGTTGTTTTTTCTTTCCTTCAGGCTGTTGGGTGGCCTTTGGATTAGTCGATTGCACTGTGTGTACATCCAACGTTTTGGTAGGGGGAGCAACCAAAGCAATAGTTTGGCTGGCCGCTGTGTGTTGTATAGAAAATTGTTGCAACTGATTCGTTAGTTGCTCAACAGGCTTTGTTTGTGTTGAACCAACAATACCATCGGCATGTGGTCCCACTCTCTGTCTGGTTTTATCAAGTATTGAGCATGGTGCATCTGGCAAGATCTCGTATAATAATCCGGACTGAGAATAGATTAGCTCAAGTTGTTGAGCTCTCATGATGGCGTCTTCTTCGGAAAATACTCCCGATGTCGTGACGTCTTTGGAAAACTATGGGACCAAAGACTTAAGAAACCACTCGAGCAAAAATGTTGGTGGGACTGGTACCTTAATTAAACTCTTTCTACATCTCCATTCTCAAATGTGATCAGAGATATGGTCCACTTTAGTTTGTGAGAAATTGGCCAGCAACTCGGTTCCAGCGTCGTATCTCACAAGCAACAGGAAATGGTTTAGGAAAGCCATTGCTAGTTCACCGAAGGAAGAGTATCATGAGCGGTCGAGCTCAATGTACCATTTCACGACACTCCCAATGAGAGTACATTGAAACAATCGCAACTGTACGAAATCGTCTTTCAACAAGTTAGATGAGCACCAAAGATGGAATGTAGTCACATGATCTCCTGGATCTTTGTTAGGCTTGGCTTCGAACTTTGGGATGTCCGAAGGTAACTTCGTCGGCATAGGAGGCCAACGCAGATCGTGACAGATAGGGTCATTCAACAACCTTGTCAAGTCAGGCAAATGCAAGGTTGCCAGGAAGGGTAGTTTGGGTTGTTGGTGATAACCTGGGAAAAAGGGGCCTGGAGTTCGAATGGCACCAGGTTGCCAGGAAAATTTTGGTTGCTCGCCCGGATTCTGGTAGAAACCATGGCCATGGCCAGCATATGGATTTTGCATGTGAGGAGACATCATCGACGGATTTTCGAGATAGGACATAGATGGTTGGGCATGCATTACATTCGAAGGACTTTGGGAAGGATTGCTCCATGTCGGTCCCATGGGGATAGGCATAGTGCTTTGTCTGGGGTTCCATTGATTATGAAAAGAATTACCCCAGATCGACATTCCTGACAAGGGAACTGATCCCCGCCAAGAATTCCAAGGCCTTGCTGCGGAAGAATTTTCTGGGTGTGCCCCTGTGCAGGAATAGTACCCTGCATAGGAATAGGTTGTCTGAAACCAGGGTTGCCCCCAGTTGGGAAAGTAGCTGACGAGAAGGCGTTGTTACCAAACGCACCGAACAAAGAAAATGGTGATGAACCTACCGACATACTATGTGAAGGTGGTCCTTGACTCCCCGCTTCAAGTAAACTATGGTGTACAGGTTGCCTGGCGGTTTGTTAATGCAACCCACTAAGTGAAGGGGACAAAGGAGGTATATGACCTCCTCCGTAAGGGGAAGCATTAAAAGGAGCAGGAGTGCCCCCCATCTGTCCTTGCAGAGGAGCGTTAGAGCTCCCTGCCCCCAGACCTAAAGTCTGTAAAGTGGAGTAGGAAAGTACATGACTTGTACCTGAACTAGGCATCCCGTATGAGAACGGAGGGCCTATCGCACTTGGTGTGAAAGGGGTTGTGGCCACCGCCAAAGACGAGATTAGACCATTATGCGATGTAGAGGTGGTAGAGACCATGGTGGCTCAAACTGGTGACGGTGGGTTAGGAGGTGGAAACTCTCTTGTGGTGACAACCGTAGTGGGAATTGAATAATTCTCAGAAGGAGTAACAACATTTGTTTCCATTGTTGTGTGCGACACTATCTGGCACTCGTAAGGATGAATCGGTACGATGGTGGGTGCCAAAATATCAGTGGTGGAGGTTTCAACCAGACCAAAAGCTTGCGCTCCAAGGTCTAAAATGGTCGATTCCTCTGGATGTTGGTCGAGCACAATTTCTTGTGATTCGGTCACTTCAAAATACCCTTGTTGGTCTAGCTTTCACCTTAGTGGTGGCGGGGGTGGCTCCAATGTAACCGGCGGCAGGCCAAGAAGCCTTCGTGATCGGCGGAGCTCGTGATCCTCCACTGTGTGAGAAGATCAAAGACACACTAGGGTAGTCTAACCATTCAAAAACAATACGCACTAAAAAAAGTCCCTAGAAGATAAGACAGACAAACACTAAAATAATTGGAAGAACAATTACAACAACCAACACTAGAGCAACTTACCAGTGTAAGTGCAACTCGAAAATGGAAGCACCCTCCAAGTATACTCTGCAAAGCATGGCCCGATGTCTGTCCTAGGTACCGCGGTATACCCCCGCAGTCACCTGTGTATGAACCT
>ML782988.1:872711-891383 GCA_009831015.1 Picea engelmannii
CGGGCAACTTGCAGACTCGAATAACATCAACATGCCAAGTCCATGGTCATTTGCACAGAATAACACAAAATAGAGATAACAGAAGTATTTGTGGAAGCTGAAAGATAAATCAGAGCTTTATATTCATAAAAGAGCCAAATAGCTCCGGGTATTACAAAGATGTGCAGGAGGCACAGACTCTCGACTGAGCAGGATGCTCATACACTGGGACAGACTCGACTATGTATTGCTGCCACTTTAGGTTCACGCTGGCCGAGCTAGAATCGCGCAGGCTTATCACAATACCCTGAGACATAATGACTCAAGCTTCAAAGAGAGGGAAGCTAGAAGACTCAAGACACAAGACTCACACAAGTCAGGGATGCCAAGAATGAGCCTCTCATCCTCCTTATATAGGATTTTGAGACGAACAATACTCATGACACCTAGTGACAGATATGACTACTGGCCCCATATGTTGGCCATCAGAAAAGATTCTGTAGATCATTCACGCAGGAATATCTATCCGATAGGCAACTTTATTTGCACGGAAAAGCTTTGTCGGGGTGGTCACGCAGGATTCCCCTTAAAGCATCAAAGGACATGCCTACATGAGTAATCATGTAAGATTCTCATAGTAGGTTGACAAGACATAGACTAGAGTAATCATGAAAATGTGGGTCAAACCGCACCAAAAGTCGGAGAAGTGCTCCGAGTTTTCATGATGACTCATGACTCTACTATCTACATTATTTACATAGTGGAGTTGATAACGACAACCCACGGAAAACGGATGGCTCCACTGCCGGCCATCTAGACTTGAAATGTCCTTTAATCATTTTCTATATGACTGGAAAATCGGGCTGGATAATGTAAGGAATCCCACGCCTTTGTGTATATTTTACGAACAATATATAGAACGCCATTTGTCCTCTGCAAAATAGTTTTGATCCGGACAGCCCATTGAAAATGGTTCATCTAATAAATCTGGAGCAATTCAGGAGCATTTGGTCCCTGAAAATTTAAATCTCTTACATAATACATAGGAGCAAATACAGATAGAATATTAGGATCCGTCTCTTCTTTATTTATGCCAAAATCTTTCCACCAGTCCTGAAGCCATGAAGGAGGATGTCCCCTGGTAGAAGAGTTTACACAGCCAAACTTTAGAAAACAAATATCTTCTTGATAGAGAAATTTCCACCATAATCCTGTATATTCATGATAATTATAACATGTCTCTGGAAAAATAATTTCTTCATTTTGCTCAGGCCATTGAGAGAGCGTGCGTGGTCTATTTAGACAGAAATATTTATGATACTTTTCTTCAGATTCAATTTGCCAAATGAGATCTGTATCATGGAATAGTTCTGTCAAACTTTGTGAGGCTTCATTAGCTAGCCGGCTTGCCTGAGTTATAACAGGATTTAAGATATTTGGTTGTCCTTGTCTCCGGACTTCTAGAACTAGGGCAGTATACAATACTTGTGTGGTAGGGGCTATAATATTAGTGCTTCTCAGGCCCCATCTTAGGATCCATTTTTGGCGGTATTCTTCCCAATGCATTCTATCTGGAATGTTTTCAATGTGTTCAGAGTCCCCTCTTAACTGAACAGAAATAATGCAACAATGGTGCATCATTTAGAGATTTTCTCAGCTTAAGAAATTAGCCAAAGAATTTGTAGAACCTTTGATATGTTCTATTGTGAAATCAAAATTGTTGAATAAGGCTTGCCATCTAGCAAATTTATGATCCCCTGGATTTTTTAATTCTTTGTGCAAGACTTTATTCATGGCAGCCGCATCTGTTCTTAAGACAAACTTCTTATAAATTAGATATAGTTCAAACTTATAGATATCATTCAAAGCTGCCTTGATTTCCTTTTCTAGGGCAGAATAATTTTGTTCTGCCTGCTGCCAGAGTCCAGAGGCAAACTGAATAACCTCTTCCTTTTGATGCTGATTTCTTTGTTTTAGCACAGCTCCCCAACCTATGTTGCTTGCATCAGTTTCAACAATCTTTAGAAGATTATCATCAGACACATGTAGAATAGGAAGGCGTTTGACTTTTTCTTTGATTTTTCTAACTGCTTGGGTGTGTGCATCTGTCCAAGGCATTGGATCCTTTTTTAATCTTTCATTTAACAATCTCCTATCTTTGGCACAGTTTTTATAAAAATGGCTGACATAATTGAGACTGCCCAAAAAGCGTTGTAACTGAGTTTTATCTAAAATCTTATCAGGGAACTTATCAGCAAACTCAACAGCATGGGATTGCAGAGTGATTTGGCCATTTGCTATAATATGGCCAAGGAATTTGATTTCTGTCTGGAACAACTCCATCTTTTTTGTAGACAGAACAAGACCAGCTTGTTGGATGACTTTTAGAAGAATCCTGAGATGTTTGAAATGCTGGTCAACCGAAGAAGAAAAAACCAGAATGTCATCTATATACACTATTAGCCACCCAAAATAAGGTTTTAGTGCTTCATCCATGACTCTTTGAAATTTAGAGGGGGCATGTTTAAACCCGAATGGCATTACATTCCATTCATAATGCCCTGCAGGAACATTAAAAGTTGTTTTGAATTTATCCTTTTCATGGATAGCCACTTGCCAGAATCCTGATTTTAGATCAAACTTTGAAAATATTTTGGCTCCAACAATGCGGGTGACTAAACTGCTCTTATTAGGAATAGGATAGGTGTCATCTGCTAACACCTTATTCAATGGTTTATAATTTACAACCAGTCTAGGAACTCCTCGGATTTGTTCAGAATGTTTATTTACATAAAATCCATAACAGTTCCATGGGCTTGTGGACTTTCTGATCAGGCCTCTTTTCAAAAGATCAGATATCTCCTTGGCACATAATGCTTGATATTCAACATTCATTGGAATTGCTCTACTCTTACAAGGGGTACCCATATAATCTTCTTTGTAGGGTAGATAGACCACATGTTTTTTCTGCTTCCAGAAAGCAGTAGGATTCTCAGAACTGACTGCCTCAGAAAAAATTCTTTTTAATGCTTGTATCTGTTCTTGCAGACTAGGCTTCTGTAATTGTTCTTCAATTCTAAGAACTGACTTGATTTGTTTCAGTTCATGAATTCTGGCCACCTTCAACAGATTGATGGTTACGGAGTCTGCACACCTAGGAGTAGAGATAAAGGGTAGTTTGAGGAGCTTTCCATTATCAATAGTTATAAAATATCCATCCTGATCAGGGGAGATTTTAGTAGACCCATGGGGGGATACAGCTGCTAAGAAAGGAGTCCCAAGAACACAGGCAACTGGGATTTCTGCTAGATAGAATTTTAAATCTAGACAGAATTTTTGAAAACACAAAGTGGATTTGGGAATACAGAAAGAGATGTTGTTTAAGACATTTCCAAGACCAGTGACTGTAAGATCTGTCTTATCCCAAAGGGAAACATGAATCACATTTTTGTTTAATAAATTCAGATCAGATCCTGTATCGATAAGAGTTTTGAGCATGAAGTTTAGGTCTTGGATTCTTAATTCTATCAAGACATGGTATGGTTGATGCTTTAACTTACATCCTTCTTCTTCTGTTTGCTCTTTCTTTTCTGCTTTCCTTTTGAGCTTGCTCAGTTCTTTGCCTAAGTCTGACATAGACAAATTAGTTACAGGGCAGCTGATCAGACTGGCTTTTGAAGGAACCAAAATAGGATGATTTACAGGTCTAGGAGTATACCATTCATAGAAGGAGATGTACATGTTATTTGAGTCCATGAATATTTTCCATTGATCAGCTAGACTGAGCTTTTCTTTGAGAGGGGTGGATGTAGCAAAATTCTTGGCTCTAGGATGAGTATAAAGATCCCAGTTTAGCATATTTTTCATCCATTTCTCTGGGACATATGTTTTCTTGCATCCTTTAAGAAGTCTTAAGAATTTTTTGACTTCAGGCCTTGAAGGGGTTTGAATATTTTTTGGAAAATAAATCTTCATCCTTTCTTCTATAGCTTGATCAATTTTGTCAGACATAAAGAGGACATGAGGATCACGTGGGAAAGGAATGTCTGAGCATTGCGGATGAGGACATACTTCTTTTGCAGTGGAAGAAGGAGGAGGTATATTATTTCTTGGATTATGATGCTCATGAGCAAAACTGAGATTGGAATTATATACAGAAGCGTTGAGAGAGGATAGACTAACTAACTTATTACAATCATGACATTTGACAGAGAAAGGAACTTCCCCTACTTGTCCTGCTAGACTTCTTAGAGGCATATGTACACAATATTGAGGAACTGGAGGAGGAGATCTGGATGGTTTAGGCCAAGAGGAACTGTGAGAAAACTGTTTTTGAGGAAAAGATAAAACTGCAGCTTCCTCAGTTTCCTTGATCTGGGCAGAGGTAATAGCTCTTTGGATTGGGAGTTTAGGAGTGTCTATTACCCAATCTGTTGGAAATGAGAGATCTTCCCATTTTATTGTACTATGTTCCACTTTCTGGTTCAAGGAGTCTGTTAGGACGAGTGTACTGGCCATTGAATCTTTACTAGGAGAATGAAGTACAACATGATACATGGTATTAGTATACCTGAAACAACCTTTGGCAAGAATAACAATATTTCTTCTTTTGGCTTTCATATGAAATCCAGTGGTTAGGATTTGCAATTTCAAAATATCTCTGAGGGTTTCATCGAAAGCAGAGACAACAAAATTGGGGTAACAGTCAAAGTAGACTGGACCATTAGACAAAGGTGCAACAATGCCCCCAATAATTGAGTTTGTAAATTTGTCATGGGTGAGGTCTCGGATAATGCACAAGACATATGCATTAATTCCTTTATGTACAAGGGCATTTATCCCTATTCGTATGCACCCAAAATGGACAAATTTAGTTCAATGTTTCTTTGCTTCTTTTTGTATTTCCTTGGGATCTAACAAGGAAATAGTCTGAACTTCATTGCTATTTTGCTGTATGGTACTAACAGATTCTTTTACAAAGATTCTAGTGATAGCTTGGAGGTGGAACATATTTAGGTCTTTATATACTTGGGAAGGATTTATGGCTGGTAGCTTCCAAGCAACCTGAGGGTTTTCCTCAACAATTTCCATATTGGCTTCATTGATAGACTCAGATCTACTGAGAGAAAACATATTGGCTAAACCATCTTGGCCAGAAGTACTAGCTTCTGCTTCTTCAGATCTTTTAATATCTCTAAAAGACATGGACCTTGAATCCATTCAGACTATTTCTACTTTTACACAGAAAGGGAGGGCTTTGAGTATTACTAACTTGCCTAAACAAGTGTTCACACAAGCTGTTGGCTTTTTCCCCAGGTAAAAGCTAGAAAGTTTCGAATGAATTAAACACAGACACTTTTTACAGAGAGACAGAAAACTTTAAACAGAAAAACGCGAATAGCTTGAACAGATCGAGAGAGGCTGTTCTCATACATGTGATGACCTTGCTGTTGTCTCTTGCTACTGTAGCATCAGTCCTCCATACAATCTTGCACTAATTCTCTTAATCAATCTCTTGCTAACTTGCTGATCTTCTTAGCTTAACCCTTTCCATGAGCAATCTCCTCAATATATAGGAAGAGATAGATTAGTTACTTGGACAGGGAATGATCCCAAGATATCTGGAATGACAGTACTTGAGTAACCACTCGAAAACCAACTCATCCTTCTAGAAGATTCCCTTCTAGAAGATTCGAGATCTTTATCTTTTWCCCTTTTAAAATCATGTCCGCACCCTAACCATGAGCACAGTGCGGGAAGTTCGCACCCTAGCTTAAGGTAGCCTGCGGGAAACAATCATTCCCGCAGGTTAATGTATAAGCARCCTGCGAACATGTTTCAAAGTATGGATTCAGGAAAAKGACACCTGTAACTTTTCCCAGGAAAGTATTCTTGGCAAAGAGCTTGATTTTCCATCATCATGACATCATCACAATGACCAAATTTGTGGATAACATACTTCAAAAGGAATAATAAACCAAACATAATTTTATTTATAAAATCAACCTCTCACATATGGGTGAATTCATTGCTTCAGCAACATTAAAATATCCCCCGTCTACACAATGTCACATTTATCACTTCTTCATAAATGTAAGCTTTAGGAAAGCCAACAATAAAAGGTTTTAAATTTTATGAGAAAGTTCATTAGAATCCAATACCTCGAAGAGCGAGAAGAAAACCCAAGCAAGTAGGAGGGCGAGAAAGAAAACCTCAAGCAAGTAAGAGGAGCGAGCGAGAAAGAAAACCCAAGCAAGTAGGAGGGCGAAGTTATCGCTCTGTTTAAATTATCACAGCAAACTAGAGGGCGGTGTTAATTGGTCTGTTTAAGCTATCATCACTGCGAGCAAACACGAGGGCGAAGAAAACCCCAAAGCAGAGCAGCCATGGCGACCACCCGAGTGCAGAGGATTATGACCCAGCCCATCGTAAGTAGTATGTCGTACCTTTCCGTTCATTAGAAATAAACTCATTTCATTTCACTTATTTAATGCTTGTTTGTTTTGGCTGTGTACAGAATCTGATTTTTCGCTTCCTGCAAAGCGTAAGACATCCCCGTCTCTACATCTCGTAATTTTGTTCTGTCCAAATAGTATTTTTTTCATCAGGGTTTTGTTAGGAGCGGGGGCTCCAGCAGAAATATATATGGATTAGGGTTTTCTGACGGTGCAAAAAGGGGGAATCTTAGTTTAATTCTATGTATTTTTTGGCTTTTGAATGTGAAATGCAGAAAGCTCGCATTCAGATTTGGCTGTTTGAGCAGAAGGATTTGAGAATCGAAGGCCGAATCATCGTAAGTTGAACTGATTTCTTCATGTTCTTGTTTTTTCTTTGAAATCGCTATCTTTAGGGTTTAGGGTTTTAGTAGTTTTAAAATTCCATTTTATTGAATATTACTAAGGGTTTAGGGTTTTTGAGGGAATTTTTTTCTTAAATCACTGCAGGAAGTTTGTCTTGTAAGGCTGGTCCTGTTGCTTTTAGTGTAATTTTGGAAGGGCCAAGGGTTTAAGAGGTATACCCTTTTTTATCAGTAAGAAAAGTCATTGTATTAAGTGGTAAAAATACATATGGTTGCAAAAAGCTCGTATGGGCAGAGCATGACAATGATCAGAGGACATAAACCTATATGGTAACAAGAATGACAACTGCAAACTGTACTATATTCCAAACTGACGCCATAGACTATAAGCGTCAAAAAACACTAACTGTGAAGTGTATCAACATAGACTGTTAGAACTATCTTATCAACATAGACCTTTTTTCTGGACTTTGCAAACTGTAGACAAAGGAAATGCAGAGCTTCTATCTTACTGGTGAGCTTCCTTGCTTCCATCCTTGATAATAACAGATGGAGCATTACTTTCCATAGTAGGGGCTCGAGGGTTCATCAGCTGGGTGAGGAAAGAATTCACGCTTGAGAGCTCTCTGCCTTGCTTGGCCAGATCCTTGGAATTAGGGGTAAGGGTCATCTCTGCATAGGACAGGAGATCAGAGACCGGGTCTCTGTTCTTTTATCTGAGCATCAATTTTGGAGGCCACAAAGGACTGCATATGCCACATAATATCTAGGTTGCTTTGGAAAAGAGTGCACCTGCCTCTTGTTTCATAGCGAAGGGGGATTTTAGAAGGAACCTTCATCCAACCCCTTTCCCTTGCTATCCTGCGTGGTGTCTTCCTCCAACTTGGCCACTTCCCATGAAGGTTCCTAAGAACGATTGTGCTGGAAGGAAGCATGGAGCTGCCTGTTTTGAGCCTCATGAGAAGGGGGGGATCTCAACCCCAAAGATTTCCTCCACATTGTCATCCTCACAACTTGATACATGTCCTGCATTGACGTGCTTCCTAAAGCACCAGACCCTCCTTCCCATTGACTGCTTCCTTCCTAGAGCAGATTTAGAAGCCATTGTATGCTCAAGTTCCTTAAAGTCTCGACTTTCCCAAATCAAAATTGGGGTGTGCTCTTCCATAATCCTATGAAAACAATACCAATGATGAGCAAAGGAGAGACTAGAAATCAACAAATGAGCATAGCAACAAATGAGGTGGGCAGGATAGTTGGTATTTTTGGTCTGATAGGGATTCATGCTTATAATTGTAGGGGGATTGCTGAACTCATGGTAAATTTCTTGGTCTCTTCCTGTTACTGTCGTGAAGCCCCTTGGATGGCATATTTTTCCAATCATGTAGAGGGGTATGTTCATGATACCTTGGAGCACTAGAGGAGGAGACATGCCTTCTTCCATAAAGGACCCATGTTATTTGTGTAGTATAGGGGTTGGTTGTGTCAATCACATTGGCTTCACTATTTCCAATGACCATTTGATTTGAGGGAAGGGTTTAAGAAGGTATTGATCATGTTTTTTTGAATGCAATTAATAGGCATTAGGTTTTAGCTACACAATTTGGTTAGTTGATTGAGTTGGTTGTGTAGCATTTTGTCAATATTCTTTCAATTTTGTCTTATGTTTACTTGAGGGGTTTTCTACCACTAGTAATTAATTGATCGTAGTGTGTTTGGATGTTCCTAAAGTGTTCACATACCTCGTATCAAACATTTATGGACTAGGTATTGGAGGAACATTCCTTTTCTTAAACTAGTAACATTTGGAGATTTGAGAACATATTTTTCTGGTTGCTATTGTTTGGTAGCTTCACTAACCCTCAATGAGGCAATAATGATTGGCTTAATTATAAGGTCAAAATTCACCATCTATCCTTGTGAGGTTTTATACTAACAATGTAGCTAAGAATTGGTTTTCTCTATTTGCTTTTGGGTAAATACCATTGACAATGTTGAGGTAGGTCTCACGTTGCATGCAATACAAGGCCTTGCAATTATTAATTATTGTAAATATATTGTACATTCCTTTTAGATTTAGTATGAGCAAGGAAGTAATCAAGCAAGTTGAAGAAAATACGGTGGAAACCATCAAGAATGGAGAGCCAAACCAAAGAAACTACATGCATGGTTTCTGTGTAGGATGTCATAGGCTTTGTTGGAGATAAGATAAGATAAGATAAATATATTAATCTCCAACTAATGACCACTGAAGTAGGTCACATATATTGATGTCTATATAAAGCAGGAGCGCTAAGGCGACTCTTATATAAAAGCAGGAAGAAGGAAGTAACATAGAATAGAAACCTGAACTAAACCCTAGAAGGCCAACACCAAAGATGGAGAGACGATTCGGGAGAGAGATTTAGAAAGTGTTTGGAGCTAGAGTCTATGGTGCTAGTAGTATGAGGCTACTCAAATGTACAAAGTGCTCAGATCCTAAGAGCCTCCACCATGTACAAGGCCAAGCACCTCTGGTCGAAATATCTGAAGAGATAGACCAATATCAACACAACTTTGAGCTCCAGATCAGTGCGAACCCACGGGATCTGTATTAGAGCCTGATTTGTGGATCTGGTGAATAACGTGACGTGACCAAGATTGTGGAAAACCTGTGCAAACCATATGGTTGAACAAATCGGTTAGGTGGTTATCCATAGCATGAAGACCCTACTTGAAGAGTTTTGCCTGGAACTCTTCTTCATTTGCTGCTTTGCTAGTGTTCATCATCCAAACGACCTCCCGAATATCTCGATATGAAAATAGGTGGCAAGAAGGGGGGGAGAGGTAACTTGGATTGTGGGTTGCCTAGGGACATCGTAAAGGGAGGTGGTATGAGTAAACGTGGATTTTGGATTGGGAGGAACAGGAGAGTGGTGAGGGAAGAATGTGCGCTAATTTTTTTTAGTGGAACGAATAAGGGAAGCAGTGAACTCATGTCTCTTTTGGGAAATGAAGAGATGCTTCTTATGGAGGAGAAGTCGATGGTAGGAAGCCTTAAGATGGGGGTAGCAAGGGTGAGTGTGATTGAAGGCTTGCCAAAGTTGACTATGGAGGAGTTTACACTCGTTGTCATACCACTTGTTCGTGGGACATTAAGAAAGGTGAGATGGGTTTGGTGTGATGGGGGTAGGACTGAAGAGCAATTTCCCAAATGGTGGATGAAAGACGTGTATTTGGCATCGACATAATCGAGGCATGATAACCGGGACTTAGATGGGAACATTTGGCAGAGGTGAGAAGTAAAGATGTCAGGATCACCCTCATAAAAGAAAAAGGTTGTTCAGGGTGGGCCAGGAGGGGGGGTGTTGTAATCTTCTAGATTACATAGGTATTCAAGAAGAGACTGCATTAGGGCAAACACATCAAGAACACACACACGTACTCAAGAAGAGAGAGATTTGTGGGAAGGTTAACCAACCAAGTTCCTATTCCATCTCTATGAGTATTTATACATAAGAGAGATGGTTGGAGCGGTTGTACCCACTCCAACTAATCATTCAACAAGATCCTTTACGTTACATTCTCGTACTTACTTACTCATTTGTCCTTATTACATATATATTCATATTATTAGTTATGTCTTAAAGTATGATGACTATTACAAGGGCCTAAAACACCTCCCAACATCTCCCCCACACTCAAATCCTTGCTTGTCTCGAACAAGTGTGCAACAACATCCCTGGTCTCCACTCCTGTAGAAGTATCCTTATTGTGCATCAACCATGCATCCCGGTCTGCATTGGTAAATCAATCACAACATTCGCTAGCTATATAGGAGGATGCATGTATACAATGTTTATTGTGATTGGTTTCAAATGGATTTGAATGACTACATATCACATATCCCAACTTTTCCATCTCCATGCTTTCAACATTCTTTGCTAGTCGAAGGGCACTCACTATTGCCTCAATCCAACTGCAAAGTCTACTCCTCGCAGGAATTATTGGGGTTGCCTCTATTGCCAAATCTGGTTGGTTAATGCCGAACTCAGTCTGCTCATGTGCTCCAACGATCCGCTGCTCCTGGGCGTTCTTTTTATGGAATTGACAAGGGTATACAACATAAGCCAATCCTACCATTCCTTTGCTTTCGTGGTCACAACCCAGGGAACTGTTTTGCAACTCTTACACCCGGGGGCTCAATCAGTTCAATCACTTGTGTCATCATCTTGTCTTTTAAGCTCTAGTGTGTGTGTATGTCATGAGATGTCTCTTTCTTGAATGCCTTCAGCTGCTGCAAAAAAATCGTGATCAATGCTCATCATCAATGCTCTCTGCAAGTGCTCAAATCAACTTCTGGAAAATTTTCGATCAGTGCTCAATCAAGTGTTCAATGTCAATGCTTCCATTACCTATGTGCTTACTGCTTAGTCAAACTGCTTCTTGGTCTAAATCTTTGATCAACTGCTAGCTATGCTTCTTTATGTTTCTGAGAGTATATGGAGTCAAACTTACATGAAGGACAACTTTGATTGACCCGATTCTAGGACTCTAATTTGTGATCACGACTCGACTCGACTAAGATAAGACTCAATGGTTAGTCTCTACTCTCTAATTGTTAGTAGGACTAAAAGACTCTTTTTTCTAGTATCGGGCTTTTACAACTAATTGATGTCGACTGGGTATCGATTGTTGTTGGTAGGATACCGAATTCGTCGGCTGAGTATGGACTTATATTACATGATGGAGAGGATTGCATGCCTTTAAAGACTCACATTTAACCCCCTCATTTCTTTATACTCCATTTCTGACTCAGATTTACATTTTAACTTGACTCAATTAACTGATATGCGACCAACTCAATTGACAAGAAAAATCATTTTTATTTTAGGACTAAACTGACTTTCGACTTAACTTTTGAGTTGATTAGACTCATACTTCATACTCGACTAGACTAAACTATGAGTTGACTATAAACTCGACTCGACTATTATCCTCCATGCAACACATTATATTTTACAATTACTCCATATTTCCTTTCACATTGATCAATTTGAAGGCAGTTAACCTAAATTTTTACATAGGATTTTGGTCAATCATCTTGATTGATATCATGCACTATCAAAATTAGACCAGAAAATATTACCTCTCTATTTGGCTCCAAGAATACTCTTAATTCCCTTAACACTGTCAAGAGAATATCTTACACATATTTCTCACATCTGTGTAGCTCTGTTGATGTCAAATCCAATGTTTTTTCTTTTCCATTACCGTTCCCAGATGGACCAATCTTGTCTTGTTGCCATTGATCAGAGAAAATGCCATGCTTTTTGCAGTTCTAAACCAATATTGACATGTAATCCTGAGATATAACCAGTCCTTGATCTCGGCTGTCCAAGTCGACTTTAGAATCAATCGAATTTTTCTCAAGGTCGATTTCTTCGTGGAGGCCTTGTAACTTACTTTGTCAAATGTCCGCCGATGTCGATTTTCTCCTATGCAGTGGAATGATTTTGACTTCCTCGTTGACTCTCAATCGCTGTGCTGGTCGAGTCGACCTGCCACAAGGATTGTGCCTTCTAAGCGGTTGAATGATTTTGACTTCTTCGTCAACTTCAAATGCTAGTCGGGTAGCAACTAGTCGACCAGGTCGACTAGGTCGATAAGTCGACCAAAATTTCTTTAGCAATCTCTTTCAATCACCAAGCTCAATGATTTCATTCAATAATACATTGATCTGTGATCTCCTTCAAAATTTTGACAACAAAAAAATAGCTTGACTGACTCAGGCATAATAAATTTGATGGGGCTCCCTTCTTTAGATTGCATGCTTTTCTGGTAAGTTCAAACTGGTTTTCATCTTCTCTCTCGTCGGTTTCCAATCCACGACCCTTCTCTCTTAGATGCTTAGGGATTGCGCAGTCACAAATAGTAGCAAAGTAATGGTCGCAAGGTTGTGTATATCGTAAACAACAAAAATGCTCATAACCAACAGTTGCACGATGGATATTATCTCGACGCGGCCTTTTCAACAATAGATAAGCCCAATCACAAGGATCACACATGCCAGTGATACCATTGGAATGGCCATCGAACATTATATTGTTACAATAACAGTTCGGGGGCCTTGTCGAAGGTCAATATAATACAATGAATGTTTCGTTCTGTGCCAAATGGGGAAGAAATAGATGATTATTCTCTGTGGTCGATTTGAGGAATCAACGTATCAGAGTGAATGAGCACCATTCAACCAATCGACCATCAGTTGGAGCATTTACTAGTCGAACAATGGATCGTTTGACTCCCATGCGCACGATAGTTGGTTCCAGTAGGAATTGCATAATGATTCTGTGCATGCAACCTAGCAGTGCCCATTCAACCAATCGACCATCAGTTGGAGCATTTACTAGTCGAACAATGGATTGTTCGACCCCCATGCGCAAGATAGTTGGTTCCAGTATGAATTGCAGAATGATTCTGTGCATGCAACCTAGCAGTGCGGAGATGTTGTCCTCTTTAGTTCATACTTAATTATTGTGTCAGGTGCTATGTCGAGTGGAGACAACTACGTGTAAGCCTACAACACAAGAAATGTGTTAATTCTATTTTCCTTCCAAGGATCGTCAATCAACCATGAGACTAAAGTTGTCTCTACCTTGTCAAACATGTCTCTGAGGACAAACAGTGGGATTTGATTTTCCAGCATGCACTTTATATTGCTACCATGCTCGCTGCGACAATGGCCAAATAAGAACTGTAAAAGAAAAAATGAATCTACCACCATCATGAGATCAAATTTCTTATAGTACGGCTCTAGAAAGCACTCCTTTCACAACTTGCAATCGCAATAACAAGATGGACTTATTTCAGTCTACTGAAAGAATTCTTTCAGTATTATTACGACGAGAAAAACAAATGATAATCTTTATTCCTCGGCTCGTATGAGAAACACCCTCTAACTATAGGGATTATCCGTGAAAGCCTCGTCCCATCCTTTGTGCTTTTTCGTAGCATCAATCCAGGGACATTTGTTCGTTTGCGAGTCACCGTAAGTTTTCAGTTAAGTAACTCAGATTTGTTCAGTTCCAGAGCTCTTTGAACGATCTCCAGTTCCAAAAATTCAATGTAAGCAAATGCTTTTGGTCTACCCATATTTGTTCGACTTTATTGTAATTCTATTAACTATTCCAAGGTAAGAAAATGGAATTGCAGATCTCCATGTGTGCAAGAGTAATCAACATTGCTAACAAATACTTAGCGTGAGTTATACATTCGACCAACAAGTCAAAATTCTCTTGGTTCACTGATCCATGTTCTTAGCTAGTCGACTGTGCTACGCTGGCCGACCAAACATAATTTATCTTGAATGCCACACATTTGCAGTCGAAAAACATCCATGAGAAATCCCTCAACAATCTTTTGGGCTTCAAGTCTTATTTATTTTCTTGATTTCTCCATCTGGTTGTCAACAACAAGAACCTTTTGATTCACTTGGCCATGAGCAACATCTGTCGAGTCCGTGCACTATATCGACAAAGATTGATCATGATCTTTTCATCTTCACTTGAGCAACATCCATGAGCAGTCATAAAGGAGCATCGATTCCATCTTGCACATCTTCAATCTCACCATCTCTTTCAAGTTCAAACCACCTCCATTCGTTGCTGTTGTCACTTAGACCAAATGAAGGAGGCAATGGCACCAATGTTGTAATCTTCTAGATTACATAGGTATTCAAGAAGAGTATACATTGGGGTAAACACATCAAGAACACATACACGTACTCAAGAAGAGAGAGAGATTTGTGGGAAGGTTAACCAATTGAGTTCTTTTTCCATCTTCATGAGTATTTATACATAGGAGAGATGGTTGGAGCGGTTGTACACGCTCCAAGTAATCATTCATTAAGATCCTTTACTTTACATTCTTGTACTTACTCATTTATCCTTTTCATATATTTACTTATGTCTTAAAGTATGATGACTATTACAAGGGCCTAAAAGGCCTCCCAACAAGGGGGGTTAGGGGAGGAGGGGTGTTAGCACAAAGGAAGAAAAATGATGGGAGTCACCGAGAAATGGTGGAGGAAGGGGAGTAGAGCTTGACTGGACAAAGGCATAGTCTACTAGACTTGCCCCTCCACCATGAAGTCGACAAGTGAAGAAGCGAGACTTCGAGAAGGTCATTTTGATTCAATAACTCATGGGATTCACCAAGGTGCAAGAGGTGCCTGCCATAACCTGTAAGAGGCCCCGAAACATCATTAGATAGCCATTGGAGTCCTACTTAATCTGGATCTGTTTCCTGAATGCAAAACATGTCCTTTGAGCAGCCATGGAGAGGGACCTAAAGAGCTTTGGTATGAGCATCGAAGTAGCCCAGTGAGATGACATCCCCCATCATTGAGTATTGAATAATGCCAGTGTGTAGGTCTAAATAGGGGTTTCGTCTGAGTCACCATGAATAGCAAACTGCGATTAAATAGGGGGAAGTAACAAACTTTCACCTAAATTTCTCTTGGAAGGGAGGCAAATCCACTGAGTTGAATCCATATGAACTAAGCAAACTTGTCTGAAGCCACTAGAGAAACCCTACTCTGGAGTGAGTCCTTGGTTAGGCAGTCAACTCCTCCTTAACCTCTGACACCTCCTGAAGATTTGGTCTCCTGTTTACAAGCCAAAAACCAATGATAACCTGCTTTGTCTGGGAGTGGCCGTACAGGGCTCGTGTGAGTCTCAGTGTCAAAGAGAATACCAGATGTACCAAGAGCATCAAAGATCATGCTCGGAGATGACCAGAAAGATTCGTTGTTTTTCCGACAACCTATTGAGATACTCGAACCCTGTCGCCTCCCCCAACGAGACCTTCACGTAGAGGCCTCAAGCTAGGAGTATTCAGGGGGAGGGGAATCTTGAATGATGGTCCTAAGTTTACGAATAGCCATCCATTTCCCTATTTGTCGTGTTGCTGCAACCAACCCCCTAGAGTGTTTTAACTATGCAACTTGGGACTGAGTGAGATCCTCATTTAGAAATATCATGTTCGGAAGGGAGAATAGTCGATGCCTAGCATGAAGCACCCTAAGTCAATCACCAAATGTTTTGAACTAGATGAAAAGTGTAGAATCAACTTCGAACCAGGCATTCTCAAGAGTAAGGTCTGGAAGCTCAAGGTTATCCCGGAGGAACATGGTGCCAATATGTTGGGATTTGGGTACCTTGGGAAGTGATCCCCATGTGCTTATGAGTCTCTAAGCACAAAGGGGGAGACTTTTACCCTTGTACTATGTACTTTGTGTTTAATTTCACTTTGACTTAGGAGATTTAAGTCAAAAGTGAAATTTGGTCATTTTAGCCTAAAGTGACAATTAATTCACAATGTGGGTGAATTAATAGACATAAAGTGAGAATTATGGAAACTATGGAAACTTAAGTGAAGTGGGTTTTGAGTTGAGATATATGTGAGATGATCTCAACCATTGATTAGAGATGAGATGTGAGATCTCATCCACCCATTCTTTTAGGTTTCCTTATGCATCCTAAAGGAGGGCGCAAGGGGCAAAGGAGGCTTCATTCACTAGATGAAAAGTGTAGAATCAACTTCGAACCAGGCATTCTCAAGAGTAAGGTCTGGAAGCTCAAGGTTATCCTGGAGGAACATGGTGCCAATCTGTTGGGATTTGGGTACCTTGGGAAGTGGTCCCCATGTGCTTATGAGTCTCTAAGCACAAAGGGGGAGACTTTTACCCTTGTACTATGTACTTTGTGTCTAATTTCACTTTGACTTAGGAGATTTAAGTCAAAAGTGAAATTTGGTCATTTTAGCCTAAAGTGACAATTAATTCACAATGTGGGTGAATTAATAGACATAAAGTGAGAACTATGGAAACTTAAGTGAAGTGGGTTTTGAGTTGAGATATATATGAGATGATCTCAACCATTGATTAGAGATGAGATGTGAGATCTCATCCACCCATTCTTTTAGGTTTCCTTATGCATCCCAAAGGAGGGCTCAAGGGGGCAAAGGAGGCTTCATTCACTTGTATGTTCACCAAAGGAGCTTGGAGAAGGGCAAGAGGATGAGAACATAAGCAAAGGGTGAGGAAAGCTTAGGCGCACATGTTCATGGAGGGCTCATGGATGCTTAGGCCTCAGTTATTTGATGGTGATCACATCTACTATGAGGAGGGCGCAACATAGGAGTAGAGTGCACATTATCTGGTAGCAGTTTTGCTTGGAGGAAGTCAGTCCTGATAGGTTCAGTGGAGAGGCAGCACATGAGAGCATCTTCCCGTGGAGGGATTTCTTCATTGGGTCAAAGAGGAAGGAGAGCGCTTCATTTCAGTGGAGAGAGCAACAAAGGGAGAGGGCACACCTGAGTTTGGGCGCATATCTCACTGGATCTTGTGGCAAGGCTCGTGAGGAGCTTGTTATGTATACAGGTTCCTTTGTATTGTATTACTTGTTGTATCTCATGCTTTGATCATCATTATATAGACATATATCCCAAACTGGTTTTCCCCGGGGGGTGGGGGGGGAATACCTGTGTCAAATTTATGCATGCTTAGAAGTGTAGATCAACGTTTTAAAGTTCAAAGATCTACAGGTAGTGTTATGCGTTTTAATGTATTATGCATGTGTTAACATTGAGTAAAGAAAACACTTGCAAGGGCACCTTAAATGAGCACTTAACCATTAAAATATTGAGCAGAAAGTTTTGTTGACCGCCTATTCAACTAGGGGCTCAACTCCATGTGCCATGAAGATACGCATCATCAGATGCAAGTATGTTGAAGACAATTTGGTTCTACTGGGCATTTTATGCCTCCAACACAAAATTTTGTAAACGGAATTTCTGCACCCCTGCGTGGGTTAATAATGTAATAGGTCTACATGGATCATAGTTAGGTCAGGTACTTTGGGATGTTTTCATTGGGAGAGTTCTTTTCATCGAGGGTTTTTTATCCTCGGGGTATCAACTGGGTTTTTCAGCCTGGTTGATTTCCCATGAGTTTTTCCCTCACACTTGCAATAATTCCTCCAAAGTGGTGAACGCCGTTCTAATGGTTTCATCCTTTGGTAGTTATTGTTTAGGAATGATGTAAATGACCATGTTAGACATTGTAGAAAGTTTCGTGGAATTTCGTCGAGTCTAGATAGGTTTTTTTTTTTAATTAATTAAAATTAATTAATTTTCCTAAGGTTGGGATTTTAATTATTTAATTAATTAAATGTTTTTGAGCAATTATTGTAAAAACCGAGTCTTTGAGCTTTTGATAGGGGTATTTGTGCTCAAATAAAATGGAAAGGCACCCCCTACACCCATGGACCAAGTTTCAGCTCAGTCGGACAAGTTTTGCTAGTCATTTGTCCACCTGGAGTGTCGGTCAGTCAAAACAACAATTTTTATTGCTAAGTCAATTTTGTAATTTTTGTAAAAATGAGTTAATGGGTAAATGTAAAGATGGAAAAGGGCAAGAAAGTGCATCCCTAACCTACCCAACCCACCTTATAACCTTCACTCACCCCCTCACTTGCCCATCCCCTCTTTTCCTCACTCCCCCTAGGGGGATTTGCGCCCCCCTCACACCCAAACCTTTGAAATTTGCTTTGAGTTGTTGTGTGGGCCCCTCCCATGAGAGGTGCGCCCTTCCTAGCCTCTAACCTCACCCTTTAGTGGTCCCCACTCTCCACCTCACCTATCCACCCACTCACTCATGCCAAAAAGGTGGTGCGCCTGCCTCCTTGAGATTCACTCCCTTGTCTTTGTTTTGACACATGGAACTCATCCAAGTGCCTTCACTTAGCCTTTTGAGTTATAAATAGAACCTCTCCTCACTCTTTCACTCACCATTCTTTGAGCTAGTGTTACTATACTGGAATTTCACCCCACTCTCTTGCTCTTGCCATCTT
>ML782988.1:903917-920836 GCA_009831015.1 Picea engelmannii
GGTTCTAAGTCTCTTGTAGTTACTGTCTCTCCTTCAGAGGTAAGGCTGGTGTGCCAGGTAAGCTTACTTCCTACTTATCTTCCTTGAGTTTGATCTGATCTGTTTACATTTTGTTTATCATAGTAAGCTTTGTATAGATCTACTAGATATGTTTATTGAGAATGATTAGGCAGAAATTAGATCTGGTTTCTTGACTCAATTATATAGATCTACTGTTGTATTCAGATCTGTTCCTTACTTTAGATCTGAGTTTATGTGATCAGAGGTTGACATTGTTATATTAGATCTGAGTTTATATTCATGTGATCAGAAGTTGACATTGTTAAATTAGATCTAAGTGTTAGAACAAAGGTTACTTGTATATGTGCATGTCTGTCCTTCACAGATCTTCTTGCTAGATATTCTAACGTTGTTTAAGTGACAGATTTAAATTGCTTGAGTACTGAAATTTTTAAAAGAAATTACCGTGCTACAATATTACCCAAATTTAACAGTTGGTATAAAAATGCAATCTGTAGGTACCTGCAATGAATTGGATAAACATGTAACTTTTGGTAAAAACATGAAACTGTGTTTTTGAACTTTAAGTTGGCAATAGCACCACTCCCTAGAATGAAAGAGTTTACATAGTAAGTACAAGAGCAATCATTATAATGGCATGCATTTATAGTATTCAATGAAATATTTTTAGCCACTGCTTATTTTCTTATGAGTTTTGTTTCTCTGTTGGCAGGGATTTGATGAGTACATGAACCTTGTATTGGAAGATGCAGAAGAAATCTCCGTCAAGAGAAAGACACATAAACCATTAGGTAAGTTATCTACTTTGCACATATCTTTCAATAGAAAGGAAAAATTTACAATCATCATCTGATGCATCTTTGTTTTCTTCTCTTATATTTTCTTGCAAGGTTGTCTTCTACAGTCGTTTTTCTCATATGTATAGCATATTTTGAAGGATTGTTGACACAGATCTATGTGGATAGATTTTGTTGCACACTTCTAGATAATTGCACGTGGGATTGTCGAGACAGATCTAAGTTGATTGATTTTGTTGCACACTTCTAAAGAAGTGTGGTTTTGATGCGCATAACCATTTTAAGAGTGTAAAAGAACTAATCATTTTAATCTGCCTCTCAGGACGGATTCTTTTGAAGGGGGACAACATCACTTTAATGATGAACACGTGAGAATTATTTTTTCAGCGCTTTATATTTGTACATTTTTTTAATCACAATTTATTGTATTATTTCTTGTCATTTATACTTCTTTTTCATGGAAGAATATCTGTTTAACAACATATATGCAGTAGACACGGCTTAGTTTATGCTGTTACAAACTTACAAGCTTCTATGTATTATTCCTCTTATTTTGCAGTGGGAAGTAAATCACGTGCATGATATGGTCTGGAAGATCTGAGCACATTCTAAAGTAGTTTCTACATTGCAACTGTTAGATGCTTCTGCTAGGTATTGCTAATGTTGTTGATGCACTTTAATTTTGTACAAGTGCTTAAGGTAAAGCTCCAGTTGGGAAATTTTCAGAGCCTTTTTTGGTAGACAAACTCATGAATTGGTCTAATTTCCAACTTGTATTTGTGAGGGAATCATCTTCTTGTTATTTTTAATGGAATTCTAGTTACAGTTCCCATTGAAAATACTAATTAATCAGTTAATTGAACTTCCAACTTGTATTTGGATTTTTGCAACTAGTGGTTTTCAGGGTGATTTTTTGATACTTTTCCTGACAAGGCCCTAGTATAAATTTCCAAAAGAACAACTTGGTTTTTAGATTGCAATGAACTTATTGAACTATTGCCATGTTTTGAGTGTTGTTTCAAGTAATTTTCCGCTTATGAATGTTTCTTAAATATATCTATTTTGTACGAGTGCTTAAGGTGAAGCTCCAGTTGGGAAATGTTCAGAGCCTTTTTTGGTAGTCAAACTCATGAATTGGTCTAACTTCCAACTTGTATTTGTGAGTAAATTATCTTCTTGTTATTTTTAATGGAATTCTAGTTACAGTTCCCATTGAAAATACAAATTAATCAGTTAATTCAACTTCCAACTTGTATTTGGATTTTTTGCAACTATTATTTTTCAGGGTGATTTTTTGATACTTTCCCTGAGAAGTCCCTAGTATAAATTTCCATATGGACTTATTGTAACTATTGCTATGTTTTGAGTGTTGTTTCTGGTAATTCCGCTCATGAATGTTTCTTAAATATATCTATTTGAAATTTGTGCACTAGAAGAATGCATATAGACAAGGATTTGACAGACTCATGACGTGTTCCTTTAAAACATATTTGTAGTTGCATCTATGATTTTTATCGCAGTTACAGCAGTCATGAATTTCAGACGATGTTTTCTTGTATCACACATAATCTCCATGAATCATTACATATTGAAATGCCAATAAGATTTGGGCTGACTGGATGGATCAGATTAGTAAGGCAGTTGATTAATTTTGTAGAGTTGTAATTGCAAATGTTAAGGTCCAAAAGTGCTCTGGCAAGGCATGTCCACTACTAGATAATGCTGTACAGTATCTCAAACACAGGCAGTTACCACATCCTTTTGGGTTTTGTAATTTTGGAGAGCCAACTGCCAAAGGTTGCTCATACACATTTTTGGTGTGATGCATGATTTCTACTATGATAATGTCTCTGAGATGAAGATAATTGTTGTGCCTGATGGGGTTCATAGGTTTGCATTAGCAGATTGATCCCCGGGAGAGTCGTCTAGAGGAAATGTTCTAATTACTTGCACTTATAAATGTTGCGCATCCATTTTGTCGAGAGGTGAACACTAGATGCATGTTGATTTTGAACGCTTACTGTTTAAAAGCCACTATTGGACGAAATTTTAAGGTCTAAAGATTAAACATTCAAAAATTTTAATATCATTCTAAAGATTGAAAATCCCTTCGAAAGTTTTCACTTAAATTAAAAGGTATTCAACTCACATCAATATAAGAAGCTTTGTACAAAAGACTGAATGGTTCAACTCAACAGATGTACATGTCATTGGCTTGCATATAACATTGGTTACTTACAATCTTCAAAGCCTATTGTTTAAAATCTTGCAAATTGTCAAATATGCTTTCGCATATATTAGTCTATAATATAATTGTATTAGAAATCAATTTCCCTGATCATGGAACATGTTGCAACAATATAGAGTAAAAGTAAGATCTGTGCCATTATACACAATTTCTGAAGACTGGAACAACCCTGATATGTAGGGTTTAAGAAATAAATATTTTATGAAATTGTGTAGTTAAATTCATATTTCAAATATATATATATATATATATATATATATATATATATAGAGAGAGAGAGAGAGAGAGAGAGAGAGAGAGAGATAATTATGCAAGGTAAAACATTGCTTATCATAATAGTGTTGAAACTTTGCAAGAATGGAATTCTTAAAACCATATATGTTGGATTAACAATTATCATAGATCATATACCTAGGGATGAACCTAGGACTTAAGATTTGTCATTATTGTTTGAATTGTCTTTAAGTAGAGTTAGACTTGGAGGATTGGAGCATAACTATATGAAGGAAGTGGCATTAAATTACATGATAGAGAGGTGATTTTGATCCACAACCTAGAGGCTTTTGCAGGCCTTGGCATTGTTGTCTGAATTTTCATCAAATAAAATAAGAGTTGAAGGATTGGAGCATAACTATACAAAGGAAAAGCTACTAAATTGCATGATAGATAGGTGATTTGGATCCACAAACTTGATAATGGTGAAGGATTTTCCATTATTGTCTGAATGTCATTAAGCAGAGTAAAAGGTAAGTATTTGCCATTATTGTGCTAATGTCATTGAGTAGTTGAAGTATTGGAGCATAACCATACAAAGATGAGGTATTAAGTTGCATGATAGAGAGGTGATCCTCATCGACAACCAAGCGGCTCTTATAGAACTTGAAGGGGGAGGATGATTGACATATTGAGTGATTAGTAGGGGGGATTATTTTGAAACTTAACATCATGATAATGGTGAAGGATTTGCCATTATTGTCCAAATGTCATTAAGTAGAGTAAAAGGTAAGGATTTGCCATTATTGTTTGAATGTTGTTGAGTAAGAGTTGAAGGAATGGAGCATAACCATACAAAGATGAGGCATTAAGTTGCATGATAGAGAGGTGATCCTCATCGACAACCAAGAGGCTCTTGCAGAACTTGAAGGGGGAGGATGATTAATATTGAATTGAGTGATTAGTATGGGGGTTTATGTTCAAATTTAACCTCATGACAACAGATTTGCATTCATAGAACTTATACCTTCCTTGATAGAGAGGTAAGGTATAAAAGCATTTATTTGGGATTAGCTATTATCAAGTCCATATAGTTCATCCTTGGGGATGAAGCAAGGACTTGAAGAATTTGTCATTAAGTAGAGTAAGAGAAGAAGGATTGGACATAACCTTGCAAAGGAAAAGGCATTAAGTTTCACGATAGAAAGATGATCTTGATCCATGACAAAGTGGCTCTTGTAAGGCATGCATTATTGTCTTAATTTGTCATTACGTAGAGTAAGATTGAAGAATCACAACATAATGATACAAAGGAAGAGGCATTAAATTGTATGATATAAAAGTTATCTCTATCCACATCGATGATAATGGTAAAGGATTTCCTATTATTCTTTGAATATGTCATCAAGTAGAGTAAGGGTTGAAGGATTGGAGCATAACTATACAAAGGAAGAATCATTAAATTGCATGATAGAATAGATGATTTATATCCACAACCAAGAGGCTATTGTAGGCCTTCAAAGGGGGAGGATGATTAATAGCGAATTAAGTGATTAATATGGGAAGAATATGTTAAAATTTCACCTCATAACAATAGATTTGCACTCATAAAACTTATGCCTTACTTGATAGAGAGGTAAAGTATAAAAGCATTTATGTTGGATTATCTATTATCAAATCCATATGGCTCATCCTTAGGGATGAGCCTAAGACTAGAAAGATTTGCCACTATTCTTTGAATGTCGTAGGCTAAACGTTTTATGAAATGAGGATTTTTTCCGGGGATATTTGCTCAAAATCCGGCGAGAAATTGTTAGATTCGTAGATTTGAGTGATTATTTTTGTATAATCCGAGTGCCTTAGGGGGTTTTCAGCGTGTTGAATCCATTTCTGCATTCAAAAATGGATTTTGAACAACAAAAAATAGTGATTCCTATAAATTTATATCGTCGGATTTCGACGAAAAAAACTATTTCGTAGAACAGCTAGACAATGCCTTCTTTGAATTTGTCATCAAGTAGAGTAAGAGTTGAAGGATTGGAGTATAACTATACAAAGGAGGAGGCATTAAATTGCATGATAGATATGTGATTTTGATCCACAAGGCTCTTGTAGGGATTTTCATTATTGTTTGAATATGTCTCTTTGTAGAGTAAGAGTTGAAGGATTGGAGCATAACTATACAAAGGAAGAGCCATTAACTTGCATAATATAGGTGATCCCGATCCACATCCCACAATTGTGAGAATGGTTGAGGATTTTCTATTATTCTATGAATTTGTCATTAAGTAGAGTAAGAGTTGAAGGATTGGAGGATATCTATCTAAAGGAAGAGACATTAAATTTCATGAAGAAAGAGGTGATACTTGTTATCCCCCCATATTGGTGGATAACTATTTCAGAAAGAACATCTAGAGGCGCCTAGGCGGAAGACATGGAAAGCCGAAAGATGTGCATGTACGTGCAAATTTGAACTCCTAATCCTCCTTCATAGTGTAAGCATCACTCAACGACACGAGCATCATATGACACCCATGGCATTTGGACGAGCCTGTCAGACATCCTCGAGAAGCATGCTGCAAGTTGGTAAGTCCGTCATCATGGTGAGTATCAATTTAATATCTAAGGCATTTAAGCTTGTCCCAGATAGTCCCTTCTAACTACTAGTTGTTAGTTCGTTGGTTATATTTCTTCCTCTGTCATAACTTGACTTGTTATCTTAGGTTCTTGGGGGATTAGGTTACTCTTGGGGAAAATGGAACATTACTGGGGTTTGTTTTTGAATATGTCATCGTACCGTTCCCCATCATACTTACCACTTTCCATCTCGTCAATCATTGTCATATCTATTTCTTTAGGTTATATAAACTGAGACAAGAAGGCATCGTTCTTCATTCTATGGGAAGAAGGAGCTTTAAGGCTCAAAGGGACACTAGCAAAAACTTGCCTTGGTTACCTACTCAAAGGCTCACCCAATCCCATAGCACTTGCAGATACATCGCCAGGGTGTTACATAGTCTATGGGGTGTTTGAAGCATTTAAGCAGGTGTTTTTCAACACGAGAGGACAAAAGAAAATAAAATGAATTTGTCCAAAGAAAGAAAAGAAAAAAAGAAAAATAAAAGGTTGTCAATCATAGGAATATCGTCAGAACGCTACATATTCTTTGGGTTATCTCCTATGGTTGGATGTGGCAAAAGACAAATAAAGAGCTTGGAAGGTATCACCTCACAAATAACAGGAACCAAGTGTGTGGTCTACCCTTATCAAAGGCACCCATGAATGAGATACTACGGTCCCTTGTAGGTCAATTGCCTAACCTTGAAGTCTAATCCCATGACCATCTCATAATCATTACATGACAATGAAGAGACAATCTTTGGGAAATATTTTTAATACTTAGGTGTTAGTCTGGTCTCTCTGGGCTTCTGATAACATTTCATACCTTGACCTAGTAAGTTGTATAACTTTCTTGAGCTTGTGATGAAATATGAATATGAGGTTTAGTGGTCTGGTTTATATGACTTTTATATTACGTTGATTATCTTATCATGCTAGCATGACTTGTTTCCTTGTAGACACAAATGCTTTAATTAGTCTTGCAATTTTTCGCAGAGTGTCATGCCATTCAGATGTTCAAGGATTTTTTTGAAAGGTGTTATTATTATTCCAGCTGTTGTTGGGCATCACTAGGATTAGCTAACCCTCAGTTGGTTAACACATTTGCATTTTATGGATGTTCAAGATTCATAGGCCACATCATCACCATTTTTTGGGTGACTCGACCCAGTTCCCAGCTTAGTCGGATGAATTTTGAGGCAAGTCGTTGCATGCTCTAGGGTGACATCACCCCTATTTGGCTAGTTTATGTGGATCGTTGGATGACTTTGGGCTTTAGAAAGTTGGGCGATGATTTATTCAACCATTTTTATGATATATAAGCCACTTGGAAGTCTTTTAGAAGGAATTTAATGCCACTTGTCTTCTCCCGATGGATTATTTTGCACATCATCAAGTTCGATTTGGCCTTGAGACTTCTTTTTCCATTAGAAGGAGGTTTGATGCACTTAATTGAAGAAGAAAATTAATAATTTGATTATTCAATAGCCTTGGGAGGCTCACTGCATATCACCAAATGAATATTTCTCTAGATCATGGGACTTGGGGAGGATAATCCCTAGCTTCATGGAGGATTTTAATGGATCAATGGACTTTTTCCTTGTTTAGAGGATGATTACATGCTTCAAGGAGAAATTGTTGGGCCTTTTGCTTGGTAAAAGATGCCTCGTGGAAATTTATTTTCCACATTATTTTAAATTTATTATAAAATCCCCTTTTTTACCCAAATCACATGGTCAAAGAAGTCAAAATCATTTTTGAAAGGGATAAATTGATAAATTAATTATAGTGGGTTTTTTTATTTAAATTGGAAGATTTATTGTGGATAATCCCTCGATGGATTAAGTATTTATTGTGGATAATGCCTAGATGGATTAAATATTTATTAAGGGATTTTATTATTATTTTGCTTAGAAAATCTATAGAAGAGATTAATAAGTGGACAAAACTTGAATATTTTAGGGGATAACCCTAGAAATGGTTGATTTGTTGACAAATCCAAGTGAGTGGAGGATTATAAAACCATCACTTGAGATTTAATTTGAGAGATTTTTTTTGGTGATGCTCCCCAATAGTATTATGCTAATTTTTTTTCCAATGGTGCGTTATGGCTTTCCTCTTGATGTCTTGATGTGATGCGTTTTCCTTGGAGGGTTTTGTGGTGGATGCTTAGAGATATTTGTGTGGTGTATCTTTCTTTTGAATGCTTATGCTAACAACTTCAAGTAAATTTTTGGTGAGATCTACTTTATATTGCTTCTAAGTGTTCATCGAATAATCTTGGATCTAAAGGAAATATTTTCAAGAGCTAGCTAATAAATTAAACCTCTTAAGAGTTGTTTCTTGGATATTTTCTTGTACTAGGTGTTATCGCACAAGTTGTAGGTTGGCAAAAGCCTGACCCAACTACTAATTGGCGACAACTAAGAGGTCACCTACCCATTGTCACCTTAGGTAGGTGTCTCCGTCACTTTAGAGGTGAGGTAGTTACCTCAAGGGGGGAATCCTGATGACCCTAGGGGGGAATGAGATGAAGATGGATGAGGATGGAGATGAAGTCCCTAGAAGTCAAGCCTAATTTTTATGAAAGTCTTGGAATGAGGTCTTAAGAAGGTCCAAGGGTTGCACAACTGTTTGAGTGACCCACCAAGTGTGAAATACCTGCCCGAGATACAAGAAAAACAAGCATATGTTGCAATATAATCAAGTGGACAAGCAAGTGAAGCTTATTGTCCCTAATACCAATAGTTAGTAACTAATGTATATCAACAAATAAAGATATCTAAATAAGCTTAAAGTGAACACAAGACTAGTTAACTAATGTCAAAGCAAAACTAACAATTGACTATGAATTATGTGAAGTACTTTGAGAGCAAATAAGAGGGCTATTATGAAATGATTTTTTGCAGCAAATGATCAGCCTTATTGATGTAGCATTCAAAGGTGTACAACAACAAAATCAACTATCAAAATGTGCCCCAAATTAGCCTAAAAAGTGCGCCCTAATTAGTAGATTAGATGAGTGAAGTTTGGGGGGTTACTTAGGGTTAGTTTGTGAGATATTAGTGGTCTAGGGTTAGGGTTTTATGCAACCTTATGGTTGTAGAAAACAAGTTAGTGCAACAAACAAACTATTGAGAGAAAGAGGACCACTCAATGAGGCAAGAGAGCCAAGGGCTCAAAAAAAACTTTCCAAAAGAGATAGACTTATAATTCACAAAAAATCACGTTTCCCAAGGCAATGATTTTACATCTCCAATGCAATAATAAATGTCTAGTGCTCTTAACAATTAGGTTAATAGGGTCATGCAAAAAAAGATCTAGAGAAGCTACCTCCTTGGGGGTGTAAACCCTCTTATTCCACAAGGCAAGTTTCTCTTGTTGGACAACTGAGAGGGGTGGCAGGGGGGGGAGGTGAATCAATTGTCACCATGCTTAAACAATTATGCTTCTTTTAAAATATTTACAAGGCACTCAATGATGATCACAATAATATAGGGAAATGAACAATGGCACATTCAACATCAATCACATATATGAGAAACTCAGAGACAAAAATTTCCCAAGGAAACCCATATAGGGTAAAAACCTCTTCTTTATATGATAAGTATTATTTACATTCTTTACATTATCATACATTTGAGCACCAACTCATTGTGAGGCTACAACCTCTATTTTGCAAGCTGCAACTTGCTGAGAGTACCAACTCTCTGTTTTTCTCTAGCACCCACTAGAAGGAAGCACCAACTCCCTGGTTTCTCTAGCTCCAACTAGAAGGAAGCACCAACTCCCTCGTTTCTCTAGCATCAACTAGAAGGAAGCACCAACTCCCTGTGTTTAAGCCCCCACTTGAACCTCTGAGGACACTAGTCCTCCCTAACACCTCCCAACCACCCTGGATTATGAATATGAAATACTAAAACCTATTACAGTGATATAGTGTTCAATAACAGCTTACCAATCTCATCATTGTTTTGCAAGATTTTTGCTAACTCAGACTTCCTCACTGTCTTTCAACATGCATCCGTTGCCCATTCTGTTCTTCTTCTTTTTATGCTCTGTGCACCATGTCCATTCGCTGCAAAGTTCTTCTTCTGTTCTTTTCAGCTGCTGCACTCTGATCCTTCTTCATGCATGAATCACCTTCAACAACATCCACAACAACTCCAGCAACAACAACAACCACATCTCTTCTCTGTACTGTGTATTTATAGCTTTTGTGCATCTTGTGCATGCAATGCGCACAATATCTCTGCATACTCACACCGCGCCGTTATCCTCCACAACTCGAGTGCTCTGTCTAATCATCATCGTGACTCTTCAGCTTCTCTGGCTGTTTTTCCACTCGTTCAACATCACTGTATGTTATGCTAAGATTCCTCGGCCTCTCTGGCAGTTGAGACTCTTCGTCTTCTCTGTGACAGACGAGCTCACCTTCTCTGTTCCAGTTACAAGCTTCAATGCTCATTCAACGGTCAATCGCCTCCACGAGCATCTTCATCCCTCTTGAAGATTCCCAAAGACTCTTCATCTCTTCTGTCAATCACCCTGAAGTGTCTTCGAGTCCTCTGGCAGACACCATCAGTGGTTCTGGCAGTTACACTGTGACGTGCAACAGTAGCGCTCCGATCTCCTTCAGTTTCATCTGCACCGTTGGATTAGCTGTGATTTAAGCGTTTCACACTTTTGCAATTCAAAGATTCTGTGATGAGGCATCTTGACTCTTCATGTTGCGAGCTTCGAAAAGGAGCTTGGCTGCTCTAGCTCGCTCCTCTACGTGACCACAGGCGGTGACCACCGGTTATAGCGATATTTCACCTTTTCGGTATTTTGGCATTCGTATGATCCTGTGTTTTGACACTCCCAGACGTGATCCCCGAAATTCCGAGGCGAAGCTTATCTGCACTAGGTCCTTCCTTCATGTGACGACACGCGGTGACCACAGACTGTGCTATAAGGCACTGCAAACTTATGGTCTTCATTGATCCTGATCAACGGTCCACAATCTCGATGAATCAATGGTCCAGATATTTTCGCGATCTCGCATCTCGTTGTTCCTTAGATGGAGTCTCTCGTTACTCCAAGTCGTGATACACGAAGCTCCGAGATGGAGCTTAGATCAACGGTCCAAAACTCTTGGTGATCTGACGGTCCAGATCTTATCGTGAGTTCGCTTCTCGCGATTCCTGTGATGGAGGTTCTCGTCACTCCAAGTTGCGATATGCGAAGCTCCGAAATTGAGTCGATGGTCCAGATCACACCTTGATCTGACGATTGCGATTAAATCGCGATTTCGCATATCGCGATTGCAATGGTCATATTTCTTGCCTCTTCAAGTCGCGAGTCGCGAAACTCCAAAATGGAGTCGGGAATTGTAAAATGGGATCCAACGATCAGAAATGCTACTTCTCCTCTCGAGCTTACGTTGTTCCACTTACTCTGATCTTACCATCAATGATCTGCCAACAATCCTTTGCACTATCTCTTCTGAGCTTATTTGAATCTTCTCTGCAACGTCTTCTCATAATGCCCATCTATTACATACTTTCTGTACTCATGCCATCTTCATTGTTGTACTTGCCATCAATGACAAACATTCGTTATCTGTTCGCTATCTGTTAAATATTTGCCAACAATCTCCCCCTTTGGCATTGATGGCAACACAAGCACCCACATGCATTCAGACTCTCCTCCCAGACTCTTTTCTGCCCCTTTGACATCAATGTCAAAGAAGAAACATGCTCCCCCTGAGCTATTGCAGTACATACTCCCCCTTGTCAACTATGAGCATCTTGGAAATACACCAGATATTCAATAAGTACTCCCCCTGACCAGGTGACAGATTAGACACAAGAAATTATAACCCCCAACTTTTGACGAAGATATCCAAAAGGGGTTTGCTGCTAATGGTTTTGTAAATATATCTGCAATCTGTTCTGTAGAAGGTATATAATTCAGTTAAACAATTATGTTTGTAACTTGTTCTTTGAGAAAATGGTACTTTATTGGAATATGCTTAGTCTTGGAATGAAGAACATGATTCTTGGAGACACTAATGGCACTGGTGTTATCACAGTGAATTGGAATGGGATCAGTGTAAGTTACCTTCAGATCTGCAAGAGTTTGTATCATCCATAAAATTTGTGTCCAGCAAGTAGCAACAACAATGTATTCTGCCTCTGTAGTTGATAATGAAATAATTCCTTGCTTTTTACTAAGTCATGCAACTAATGAGTCACCCAGAAAGAATGCTCCTCCACTGGTGTTTTTTCTCTCATCAACACAGTTTGCCCAATCTGCATCTGAATAAGCAGTTAACTGAAAATTTTGATTTCTGGGATACCACAGACCATAAGTCATTGTTCCTTTCAAATACCTGAATATCCTTTTGACTGCTTGCAAATGACTCTGTTTAGGTGCAGCCTGATATCTTCCTACCATTCCTACAGCATGCATTATGTCTGGGCGAGATGATGTGATGTACATGAGGCTTCCTATCATTGATCGATATGAGCTTTGATCAACATCAGGTGAATCATCATCCTTGCTTAATTTACATCCAGTTCCCATAGGTGTACCCATAGGTTTAAAATCTTCCATTTGAAACCTTTTCAACATTTCTCTTAGATATTTTTCTTGAGAAATGAACATCCCTTCGGGCCTCTGAGTAATTTGCAGACCAAAAAAAAATGACAGTTCTCTTATCATAGACATTTCAAATTCAGAGTCCATGGCAGAATCAAACCATTGTACCAATGAGTCCTTATTACATCCAAAGATGATGTCATCTACATAGACCAGTACGATGAGCAAATTATTATCCTCTGTTTTAATATACAGATTGTTGTCAGTTGTTCGTCTCTTGAACCCTTTGTCTTTGAGATACGTATCCAGTCTGTGATACCAGGCTCAAGGGGCCTATTTTAAACCATATAAATCTTTCTTCAGCTTGCATACTAAGTCAGGGTTATCAGAGAGTTTGAAACCCTCTGGTTGTTCCATATAGACTTCTTCACTTAAATCTCCATTTAGAAAGGCTGACTTGACATCCATTTGGTAGACTTTAAACCTTTTATGACAAGCATAGGCAAGAAACATTCTGATAGCTTATAATCTTGCTACGGGCGCAAATGTTTCACCAAAATCCAGTCCTCCTATCTAAGCATAGCCTTTACAGACTAACCTTGCTTTGTTCTTGATAACTTGTCCTTGCTCATTCAACTTATTCTTAAAGATCCATTTGGAGCCAATGATGTTTTTACCTTCAGATCTTTGAACCATCTCCCACGTATTGTTTTTCTCAATCTGATCAAGTTCATCATTCATTGTTTTAACCCAGTGATCATCTTTACTGGCTTCATTGAAATTCTTGGGTTCCAGCATGGATATGAGAGCTATATGAGATTGTTCGGGGGTTTTGATTAGCTTTTTCCTGGTTTGTACACCTTTGTCTTTTTCTCCAATTATCTGACTTGCAGGATGATTCTTTTGAATGACTCTGGAGGAGGAATTTGTAGTTGACTGTTGATTTGAGTCTGTCTGAGTGTCTGAGTCTTCATCTGATTCAGAGTATTCGTTTTCTGATTCTTGGACCTGTTCATATTCAACTTTCGTTGTGTCTTCTATAGAAGACTCATTACTGCATACCTCTTTTGTTGGGATTCCTTCATCAATTTTTACATCAATACAGTCAACCATTTTATGCAGCCTCTTATTATAGCATCTATATCCTTTACTGTTTGTAGCATACTCTAAGAAGATACCTTCATCAGCCCTGTCATCATATTTGCCGAGGTTCTCATCATTATTCTTTATGTAGCATTTACTCCCAAGGACTCTGAAGTGTTTGATTGAGGTAGGTCTTCCAAACCATAATTCATAAGGTGTCTTGTCACTTTGTGGTTTGAGGTGGGCTTTGTTAAGCACATGGACTGCTGTGTGTATTGCTTCTACCCAGTAGGTTTGACCAATGTTCTTCTCATTCATCATTGACCTGGCCATTTCCTGCACTGTTCTGTTTTGCCTCTCAACAACTCCATTTTGTTGTGGAGTTCTTGGGATTGTGTATTCTCTCTTGATCCCATGTTCATCGCAGAATTCATTGAAGTCTCTTGACATAAACTCTCCTCCCCGATCTGATCTTACTGCCTTTAACCTTTTGCCTGTTTGAGTCTCTGTTAAAGCCTTAAATATTTTAAACTTCTCAAATGCTTCAGCTTTTTCTTTGAGAAAGGCAACCCAAGTAAGTCTGGAGTAATCATCGATAATCAACATGAAGTAGTTTTCTTTCCYTGTGCCTTCCTGTCTTGATGGTTTACATAAATCCATATGAACTAGTTGGAGTGGTTTCTCTATTGAAGTAAAGCTCTTGGACTTAAACTGTGTCCTGTTTTGCTTCCCTACTTGACAGGGTTTACACATTGAATCTTGGGGCTTTGATATTCTCGGAAGATTTTTTACTGCCTCGAGGTTTTTGAGTTTGATTAAGTGGTCAAAGTTTATATGTCCAAGTCTCCTATGCCATAACCAGCTTTCATCATGTTTTCTTAGATGACATTCTTCTTTATTTTCTTTCAGCACATATACATTATTTTCTGTCCTTATGCCTTTGGCCACCACTTGTCCTGAGTTTACAGACTTTATCTTGCAATCCTTGGACGTGAACAACACTTCGCATCCTTTGTCACACATTTGACTTACACTAAGTAGATTATGTTTCAGCCCATCCACAAGTAGAACATCTTGGGATTTTCCTTTTCCATTACTTAAGCTCACCATCCCTTTGCCCTTTATTTTCCCTGGAGCATCATTTCCAAAGGTTACGTTTCCTTATTTGCTTTCACTTAGAGATAGAAACTTGCCTTTGTCTCCCGTCATGTGTTTGGAACATCCACTGTCTATATACCAAGGGTTCGTTTTTTTTTGAGCGGACAACACTAATCCACACTTGTCACTTTCCTTCTTCTTCCAAAACTTAACATTTTCAGCAGGAGATTTCAAATCTGGTTCATATTCCCTTAAACGACAGTCAATAGATTTGTGTCCATAGTTATGACAGATGTAACATTCAATCTCATTGTTCAACAGGTCAAACTTATTGGTGCAGTGTTGTCTACTCATTGACTGTTGATTATTTCTTAACCTCTTTAGTTGCATGTCCCTAGACTTAATTTGCCAATTGGAAATCAATGAAGGTTTGTTACTTGGCTGCATCATTCTTTGTTGTGGCAAGTATTTATTCCTTTGAAATCTTAATTGCTCATGTCTAAGTCTTAAGGAACAATTTACAGCTCTGTGACCAAAGTTAGCACATTAGAAACAATAGCCATAGAATAATTCTTTGTGCCTGGGAAATGGTTGTCTTCTTTGAGCAAATCGATTTCTTCCAGACTGATGATGTTGTTCAGTAGTGAACACATTACTTCTTTGTTCTACAGATTCAGATCTGACATCTTTTACCTTACTCGAACTGGGCGACTGATTGTCTTCCTTTGTTTTTGCAGGATTGTTATTGTCATTGGTTGTACTTTTGACAAACTTGATGGGTTCTTCTTTTCCTGGCTTACCACTGCTTGATCCCTCTTCATACCCCAAGCCAGTTTTCATCTTTGGATTCCTTTGCTGATTTAGAATGGTGGTCAATCCTTCYGAGGCTTTGATACTTGACAGATTCTGATTATACAAGGCTTGAAACTTCTCCATTTCTTTCCTCGTTTTCACTACTTCTTGTTCTAATGTTTCACATCTTGTCTTCTTTTCTGATAGCTGTTGTTTCATAATCTCTTAGATTTTCTTTGCCTCTTCTAATTCTACTTTTAGTAGGAAAAGGTCTTCATTAGGTTCTTTACTGTCTTTCTCGAACTGTATCAACAATTGTCTTTGCTTTCTGTTCTTGATTCTTAGTCTGTCAATCTCTTCCAGTGCACTGATTAGTTCTCCTTCCATGTCAACCACAACTTCTTCTTCATCACTCCCTGTGCTTTTATTATCATAATCCTCTTTGGCCATAAGTATGAAGTAATTTAGTTTATCTTCAATAGAGGAGTCATTTTCTTCATCATCTGAAGGATCATCATCATTGTTTACGCACAGACTTTTCTTCTTAAAGTTTTTCTATTTAAATAAATTTTTGTGTTTGTACTTCTCCTCATCATCACATGTCTGATCCTTTCCTTTGTGGGGACATTTATTTGCAAAATGACCTATCCTACCACAGTTGAAACATTTGAAAGGCAATTTACCTTTGTATTTGCTTGATCCCTTCTTCAGTCTCTTCACAAATTTTGCTTCAATTTCACCGGGCTCAGAATCCTCATTCTTGTCTACTTTAAATGATGCTTCTCTGGAGGTAGGTTTATCTTTAACTATTCTCATTTCATATGCAGTCAATGTTCCTAGCAGTTGATCAAACCCCAAAATTTTTATATCATTAAGTTCTTCTATAGCAGAGACCTTCGGGTTGAACATATCTGGGAGAGATCTCAAGATTTTCTTAACTAAAGAAGGTTCATCAATTGTTTCACCAAGTACCTTCATTGCATTTACCATTTCTTCTACTCTTAGAAAGTATTTTCCAACAGTTTCATCTTCCTTCATCTTCAGTTGTTCAAACTGTATTCTGTAGGTTTGAAGCTTTGCATCCTTTACTTTCTCATTACCCTCATAGCTGCTAATGAGTTTGTCCCACATTTCTTTGGCAGTTCCCAGGTGCATAACTTTTACGAATTTTGCTTCTGCAAGCCCAATCAAGATAACATTTATAGCCTTAGCGTTGAAGCTAAATTCTAGTTTGTCATCCTTATTAGTTAGCACAACTGGCTTTACATAACCAGTATCTACCACATCCCAAACATCTGCACCTAACAACATTATGTAGGTTCTCATTCTAACTTTCCAGAAGGCAAAGTTTGTTCCATTGAACAGAGGGGCCTTATTGGTTGAATTTTCTTCATGGCTTGACATGTTTAAGCTCTATGATCTACCCTTAGATAAAAGGGGCTAGCTTTGATACCAATTGATGG
>ML782988.1:920862-937318 GCA_009831015.1 Picea engelmannii
GGGGGTGAATCAGTTGTCACCGTGCTTAAACAATTATGCTTCTTTTAAAATATTTACAAGGCACTCAATGATGATCACAATAATGCAGGGAAATGAACAATGGCACATTCAACATCAATCACATATATGAGAAACTCAGAGACAAAAATTTCCCAAGGAAACCCATACAGGGTAAAAACCTCTTCTTCTTTATATGATAAGTATTATTTACATTCTTTACATTATCATACATTTGAGTACCAACTCATTGTGAGGCTACAACCTCTGTTTTACAAGCTGCAACTTGCTGAGAGCACCAACTCTCTGTTTTTCTCTAGCACCCACTAGAAGGAAGCACCAACTCCCTGGTTTCTCTAGCTCCAACTAGAAGGAAGCACCAACTCCCTGGTTTCTCTAGAATCAACTAGAAGGAAGCACCAACTCCCTGTGTTCAAGCCCCCACTTGAACCTCTGAGGACACCAGTCCTCCCTAGCGCCTCCCAACCACCCTGGATTATGAATATGAAATACTGAAACCTATTACAGTGATATAGTATTCAATAACAACTTACCAGTCTCATCACTGTTCTGCAAGATTTTTACTACTCAGACTTCCTCAGTGTCTTTCAGCATGCATCCGCTACCCATTCTGTTCTTCTGTTTTTTATGCTCTGTGCACCATGTCCATTCGCTGCACATTTCTTCTTCTGTTCTTTTCAGCTGCTGCACTCTGATCCTTCTTCATGCATGAATCACCTTCAACAACAATATCCACAACAACTCTAGCAACAACAACAACCACATCTCTTCTCTATACTGTGTATTTATAGCTTTTGTGCACCTTGTGCATGCAATGCGCGCAATACCTCTGCATACTCACACCGCGTCATTATCCTCCACAACTCGAGTGCTCTGTCTGATCATCATCGTGACTCTTCAACTTCTCTGGTTGTTTTTGTACTCGTTCAACATCACTGTATGTTATGCTGAGATTCCTCAGCCTCTCTGGCAGTTGAGACTCTTCATCTTCTCTGTGACAGATGAGCTCACCTTCTCTGTTCCAGTTACAAGCTTCAATGCTCATCCAGCTGTCAATCGCCTCCACGAGCATCTTCATCCCTCTTGAAGATTCCCAGAGACTCTTCATCTCCTCTGTCAATCACCCCGAAGTGTCTTTGAGTCCTCTAGCAGACACCATCAGTGGTTCTGGCAGTTACACTTTGAGGTGCAACAGTAGCCCTCCGATCTCCTTCAGTTTCATCTGCACCGTTGGATTAGCTGTGATTTAATCATTTCGCACTTTCACAATTCGGAGATTCTACGTTGAGGCATCTTGACTCTTCATGTTGCGAGCTCCAAAAAGGAGCTTGGCTGCTCTAGCTCCCTCCTCTACGTGACAACGGGCGGTTACCACCCGTTATAACGATATTTCACTTTTTCGGTATTTCGACATTCGTATGATCCCGTGTTTTGACACTCCCAGACGCGATCCTCGAAATTTTGAGGCCGAGCTTATCTGCACTAGGTCCTTCCTCCACGTGACCACACGCGGTGACCACAGGCTGCACTATAAGGCGCTGCGAACTTATGGTCTTCATTGACCCTGATCGACGGTCCACAATCTCGATGAATCAACGGTCCAGATATTTTCGCGATCTCGCATCTCGTTGTTCCTTAGATGGAGGCTCTCGTTACTCCAAGTCGTGATACGTGAAGCTCCGAGATGGAGCTTAGATCAACGGTCCAGAACTCTTGGTGATCTGATGGTCCAGATCTTATCGTGAGTTCGCTTCTCGCGATTCCTGTGATGGAGGTTCTCTTCACTCCAAGTTGCGATACGCGAAGCTCCGAAATGGAGTCGACGGTTCAGATCACACCTTGATCTGACGGCTGCGATTTCGCATATCACGATTGCAATGGTCATATTTCTCGCCTCTTCAAGTCACGAGTCACGAAACTCCAAAATGGAGTCGGGAATTGTAAAATGGGATCCAATGATCAGAAATGCTGCTTCTCTTCCCGAGCAGTCCCGATCAACACTTGATCTGACGGTCATCGGGAATTGTAAATGGGATCCAACGATCAGAAATGCTACTTCTCCTTCCGAGCTTACGTTGTTCCGCTTACTCTGATCTTACCATCGATGATCTGCCAAAAATCCTCTGCACTATCTCTTCTAAACTTATTCGAATCTTCTCTGCAACGTCTTCTTATAATGCCCATCTATTACATACTTTCTGTACTCATGCCATCTTCAYTGTTGTACTTGCCATCAATGACAAGCATTCGCTATCTGTTCGCTATTTGCCAACATCTCTAGCTAGGGTTTAAGCTTAAGAGAGTGTATGCCCTTATACTTCTCTTAGAAAAYCCTTGTTTAACCAATAACATGAAGCATACAATGATAAATACTATGGTGGGGGTGTATGCCCTTATACTTCCCACCTAGCTCCTAGCACAATAACCTTGACTTGAAACAAATGATAGCATGAAAGTAAAAACCATACCAATTCAAGGAAAAATGCTAAGATAATCCACCACAATAGCAAGAGAGAAGCCTTCCAAGGCCAGCGCATCACTTCCATCAACCATAACATCAAGAGATAACCATAAACAAGACCCAAGAGAGACAAAAAAATTTAASGTAGCGAAAATTTTAGACCAATACTTCTCACAAGAGGGAGAGTCATGTTAAAATGGGATCTTATGATCTCTTATTTATACAAAATGTCACCAAGGTGACTTGTCCACATATTTAGGGGTAAACCACAAGACTATGGGTCAACAACCCTAATCTTTCCCCATTAACAAACGAATATTAAACAATTCATTTAAATTTCACTTTTGCACATAAGAAAAACCTTAATTCATATGGACATCACTCCTTTAGGGGATGTTTTGGCACAAAGAGGAGGTCGTTGGTGATGGAGGAATGTGTAGGGGCTTCCCAAAGCCATATATCAATCTATACGACCATTTTCTTCATGATTACTTCAAAACATCCATGTGCCATTGCATGTCACCTCACCACCATGCCCTAAACCCCCCTAGGTGACGTCATGCTAAAAAATGAGACGTTTTTCCTCTCTTAGAAAAAACGTTTGGTATGTGGGGACTAGGCTACATTGTCCAAGTTATCTCCAAGGCCTTTCAAGTTTTATCTTTCTCATCCGACATGCGGGCCCTTGACATCCACCTATGGGATTCAAAGCCCATGGAAGCCCAAGCTAGGCTTGTTCTTCCAAAACTGTCCACCAACTAGGTCCATTAAAGAAAAATAAGCATGCCCTCCAAGGATCTCAAGTCATAACATCACGATAAGTGAATCCAATCAATAAATGAGCCACCTAAGCATGTGCATCAAATATCACTATATCAAATAGTTAATTTCTCAAAGACATTATGCGACTTGTCAAGCTTGAATATGGGAGGGTTGACGAGGTGTCCTATTGGGAAGATCTTGTCCTAGATCAAAGAACATTTCCAAGGGATCCCTCTCTAAGCCATGTAAAGTGGGTGAGGTGGTTGGGGTCAAGACTCAATGGGCATAGGGCTCATGACATACAATAGGTTGTAGTGCCTCATTCATGGGTGCCTTTGTAGACGGTGTGCGGTACCTTCGTCCGCAATGCACTTTTTTCAAGCCCATTATTTGCCATTCTTTTATTCTTTCATAATTTTAAGGAAATGTTGAAGGCCACTGCCCTAGTGTGGTGTCCAGATAATGGCAATGTCACCAATAAACACCTAGTGGAAATGAAAAGGCTAACTCATGATGAGATCCCCTTTCTCTCAGCCATGCAACTGAGAGACATTACCCTAGTTTGGTGACCAAATGATGGTAATGTCATACCACTGGATATTTATGGACGTGATAGGTCAACTCATGATGAGACTTCCTATCCTTCAACTAACCTTTTAAGCATTTAAAATCATATTTCATTATGGGTCCCCCTTTACTCAAAGATAAAGTGTTTCATTGCTTTCTTGGGTGATCCCTGGGCGAAGCCTCTAGAAGGTTCATACAAGGATTTTATTTTTTACCCAACATTAATACCTCTTGGCCTTCAACCCATTCTTCCCATAGAATGAGGGACAACCCCTTCTTGGGTCAATACACCCTAAAATCCCAATAGATAAGGAAATGGGGGGGATAGTGATGGAAAGCCGTAAGTATGGTCGGGAACGATACAATGGCTCTTCAAGGGAGTTCCTAGTAGCAAACCCATGCCCAAGAAAGACTACTTACTAGGGAACAATGTCAACCACCAAGGTGAAGCAGGGAAAACGACATAATGTCCAAGCATATATCATGAAATCTAGAGCAATCTAAGATACAACATACTCAAATGACTTAAATATTGAAATGATGCTCACCATAATACTGACTTGTACGTCATGGAGCAAGGCCTACTGCCTTTCGGAAGCCAATTGATGTGGTGGATGCCATATGAAAATCTGCGACCATCTGTGGTGGTGAGGGGTCTCCATCTGTGCAAAATGATATTGCTGGTCATGTAGTCTCTCGATACTCCATATCCGCAACCTAAGGGCCTTGAGACATAATCTGCTTAGTTATCTACAAAATGGGGATAACATCTGGCTCCTACTTGGGAACATGTGCCCATCGTAGAGTGCATGAGAACCACGACATCTCTTGGTAGACCTTTGTCTGCCAAAAACTCAGACAAAGGGATTAGAGCATCTAGGGTGGTGCTATCACCCTTCATCCATATATATATATATATATATATATAAATCCAAAAACGAAAACTAAACTAGAAAAGAAAAATTTTGACATTTTTTCAAAAAATTATAAGCTAAGCATGAAATCAATATGCAAGTAGAGCAAAATGAAATTGAAATGCATCTAAACTAGTATGAGCAATCAAGATGCAAATGTAGTGGAAAGCAAGATGAATTACCTACTTACCTGGGGCATGGGTGTTGAAGAAGTCTTGTGACCTGGATGTAAGGTTGGAGAAGAGATCCATACACTGGTAGTGGCATCTTCCTCTTGTCTAATGTTGTCAGATAGTACCTTTCTTTATCAGACTTCTTCGTGATGATGTAAGGGCCATGCCATGAGTTGTTATCTTTTTGGTCATACTTGGGCTTTCCCTTTCTTTTGTCCTGTTATCACACAATTTGTACTTTCCCAAAGCCCAAGGAAAGTGGATATAGAATTAGCGTAATGGTGAATGACCTATTACTGTCACCTTAATAGGAAATCCCTTTCTATTTTGGAATATGTCAAGACTACCCCAGGGGAGACGTCTCCAATGACCCGAGGGTTTGAGAAGGCTAAGGCAAATTCTAAAAGAAAGTCCCTCCCCTCTCACAGGTCACTCAAGTTAAAAGGGTTATTTAAGTCTTATTGAAGATGAATCAAGAAAATATTATTGTGTACCTGCCAAGAACAAGACAACAAAGCAAAAAAGGTCACTTTCCAAGTACCAAAATGATATTAGTGCTTCATAAGACAATGAAATCATAAGAAATGTACTAGCTGATATAGAATTCCAACAATATAATAGTTTATAATAGAAATAATATATTTGCAACAACCACAATAATTATGCTTCAAAATTCTTGATAAAAGACTTGAAAAAATAGTTTTAACTAGGCAAATTGATAATGGATAGTCACAAGCAGTTTTAGCAATGTCTAGCTAGCATAACCCATCTCTTTTATGGTTAATTTGCTATTGTTATATGGTTGTAACAATATTTTTCAATAGCAGCAAGTAGGTTAATGATTTAGGCTAATCTAATGTTAGTAGGAGTTAGTAGGTGTTCAAGAGAAGACATTTTGAAAATTGTTTGACCAATCAACACTTGTAATGGGTAGACTAGTGCCTTCTAGGGTAATGGAGTTAATTATGGTAGAGACAAATCTTAGTGATCCAAATTTTATGAGTAGAACAAAATGAATACAAATTATTAAAAGATGTTTAACACAAAATAACAGAGATACAGTAAAACTGGTTTTCTATTCAATAAGGAAATAAGTTGAAACTGTAAAATGCAGCGGAAAACAAGCTTGTTGGAATGGTGGCGACTTATCTCTGAGAAGAGATGTGACAGCTGCACTCATTTGCAAGAATATGGTTACAATGAGGCTTTGAAGGTATTTTACAATCAACAAGAATGTCAAAAACCCTAGACACAAAAAACACCTAACCTTAGGAAATGAATCGCCAAAAGTCACGTGGACCCCGTTTGGGTAAGTTAGTAGATCAACTTCCCGGGGTCGTAACTTTTGCATACAAACTTCGTTTTAGGCACACGATATCCCATTGGAAAGGTCTAACCGAGAAGAAATTTTTTTGAATGGCCGAGGTCAATGATCTTAATACTTACCTGGGGCCCAAATCCCCAAAAAACGTCATTTAGGGCCTCAAAACGGCCCCAAAAGTTTGGAATCCGAAAAACTGTGAAGGTGGAAAACTGTTATTCGAGCCAGTGGAATAGGTGGGTGGCCACCGATATTCACCTGGATCAATCCTCCCTCCTTACAAAGCAATGGTCTCCATTGCATTGAGTTCCCCCATCAAATGAGGACATTTCTGCTGAATTTGGCCCCGGGTGAGCCACTTGCCTTGGTGCAGGAGTTGCCCTACTTTGACGACTCGATAAAGATGGATCCTTTGCTGTCAAGTGACCTTGATCTATGTGTCCACAATCTGATCACTGGATGTCTGTTTTATGCAGTCAAGGTTGAACTTTATTGGTGTCAACTTCTCTGCTATCTTTGAGGTGTCCAATAATGGTAGGAAATATGGCCGAAAGAGAGCCACGTTGAAGATTGGATGCATACCAAGGAAGAGGGGAATGTTGAGCTCAAAAGAATTATAACCCACAACCTTGGTGATGGTGTACGACCCATAACGGTGTGGGTGAACTTTCGATGGGGCCCTATGAGGCGTTCTTTCTGTAAATGTAACCAAACTTTGTCGCCCACCTAAAACTTATGTGGCACCTGATGTTGATCATGGTGTTGTTTGTACTTGGAATTAAACTTCTGTAGAATATCCCAAACCTATTGGGGGATGTGCTAGATCCTCTCAATGAACCGAGTGGTTTTGTTAGCTTCTGGTGGAGCAGAGGACGAGTCGACCGAGGTGGTCGCCAGGGGTAGTGCAACATCCATGGGGCCCAATGGTTGAAATCCCAACCCCACCTGAAAGGGGTTGTGGCCAGTTGAGTTATGCACGACTCGGTTGTAGCTACGCTGGACATAGAGAAGACTCTCATCCCATGTGTGGGGGTGTTTTGAATTGTACATGCGCAAGATATGTACGACCATCCGATTTATGACCTCAGTTTGGCCATCTGTCTGGGGGTGGAAGGCAGTGGATTTAGTGAACTTTGTATCCAACAGTGACCAGAGGATCGACCAGAATAAGCTGAGGAACTGACTGTCACGGTCTGAGATAATGGTTTGTGGGATCCCAAAATGTACCCATACTCGTTCAAAGAAGAGCTTGGCAATAGCTTCTATTGTGATGTTCTTTTTGCAGGCAGCTAGAATCGCTATCTTGGAAAAACGATCAACAACCACAAAAACACAATCATTTCCCCTCTTGGTGGATGGGAGGCTCGACATGTAATCCATTGAGATGGATTCCCATGGCATGTTAGGAGTAGGGAGAGAGGTGTACATGCCCTATTTCTTAGTGGTCGATTTTGCAATAGCGCAGGTGATGCAGGACCTGATATATTTGTCGACATCCTATCGAAGTTTCGGCTAGTAGAAATGTTTCTGCAACACTATCATTATCTTTTCGATGCCAAAGTGTCCTGCCACCCGACTGTAGTGAGCTTCCCAAATCAGCGTTCCGTGCTTGCTTGATGGAACACAAAGATGGCCCATACGACACAAGAACCCATCCTGAAGATGGAAGTTAGCGACCACTGAGTTGGCGCCCAACATTTGGTAGGTGGTGGAGAAGTTAGGGTCTGTCTGGTAGAGGTGGGTCCATTCGGAGGTCTCGCGACTGCAAGAGTCTAGCAACGTGGTGAGTGTCGCGACTAGAGGTCGGATGAGGTAGTCAACAACTCGGTTGTTATTTCCTGTTTTATGCTTGATGTTGAGGTGGAACTGTTGTAAGTATGTTGACCACTTCTGATGGCAGTCATTCTGCAATTTGCCTTGGGTCTGCATGAAATTTAGTGGCTTGTGATCAGTGTGGATGACTATCTCCTTCCCAAGAATGTAATGTCTCCATTGGCGACAGGATCGCACAATGGATTACATTTCTTGTCGTAAGTAGGGTACTTATGGACAACATCTGATAGTGTCTCACTATGATATGCCACGAGGTGGTCGTGTTGAGTGAGAAAAACTCCCACAACATAGTCTGAAGCATCTGTCTCGATCTCAAAGGGATGTTGTAGGTCCGGTAATGAAAGTACCGGGGATGAGCACAAACGCTTCTTCAAGTCATCAAAGGCTTGTTGTTGGGACAGGCCCAACACAAATTTTTCCTTACCGCTAACCCTGGTTACTTGGCTGAGGGCCTATGCGATATATGAGAATCCCAGCACGAACCTGTGATAGAAATTGGCGAGGCCCAAGAAGATCTGAAGCTCAGTGAGTGTGGTTGGGGCTGGCCAGTCATGGATGACCTGGATCTTGGATGGATCCACATGCACACCATGTTGATCAACAATGTAGTCTAAGTAATGGACCCTGTCCATGCCGAAGGAGCATTTTTTCAAGTTTGCATATAGTTTGTGTTGTCGCAGGGTGTGCAAAACCTGTTGAATATGATGCAAGTGTTCAGCTCAAGTCTTGTTGTAGATGAGGATGTCATCCAGATACACCACTACAAAAGTATTGGTGAAATGTCGTAGGATATCGTCCATCATCCTCATAAAAGTTGTTGGAACATTTGTCAAACCAAAGGGCATGACCAACCATTCAAAAAGACCTTCTTTTGACTTGAATGTAGTCTTCCATACATTTGTTTGTTCTATGGGGACCTTGTGGTAGCCAGACTTCATATCAATCTTACTAAAGTATTTGGCCCCCGTGAGCTGATCAAGGAGGTCGTAGATTCGGGGAATCGAGTATCCATTTTAGACTATGATTTTATTTAGGCACGGTAACCAATGCAGAGTCGCCAGGTCCCGTCTTTCTTCTGTACCAGCACGATTGGGCTCCTACAAGGCGATGATCTAGGACAGATGTGCGCCTTGTGGAGCAGTTCTTGGATCTGCCTCTTGATCTCCTCATTTTCTAATAGAGAGCGGCGATAGACTGACCCATTGGGTAGCAATGTGCCTGGGGTCAGATCGATGGGATGCTTGACCTAGAAGTGCAGAGGTACTCCGGTAGGAGAGGAGAAGATATCTGAGTATAGTTGTGTGGAGAGATCGGCCACAGAGGCCCTTAGATGTGGCTGCAATCTTTCGCTCACTTTGAGAGTGAATCATGAAGAAGACAAATTTCTTGGTTTGAGAGATGACCTTCCTGCATTGGTTGGCAGAGATCAAGGAAATAACACTACGAGGGACTGCCTCGGGTATCCTGTACAATTTCCTGTTCAAAGTAATAATAACACTACGAGGCCTAAACTCATATACAATATGACGTTTCCATAAGTAAGGTTGGCCTAAAAGAACATTACAAACTTCGTGAGGAGAAACATCACACAATACCTCATCTTTGAAGGGCTTGATGACGTACGACAGTCAACAATGTTGGCTGACATGGAGATTGCTTCCTTGGCGGAGCCATCCAATGGTGTATGGTTGTGGGTGTGGCATTGTCGGCACAGCCAACCGCTTGACAACATTTGTTGATATGAGGTTCTTTTGGCTACCGCTATCAACGATGAAGTGCAACGGGGTGCCTTTTACCCACATTTGTGAATGGAAGAGACACTCTCCTTCCTCTGGTTCGTCTAGTTAACCAGGTTGGAGCTTGGTGGTAGCAATGGTGGCACTGGGTTCCGCCTCAATGATCTGTCTTCCCCTTTATGGTTCTGACTCAGATTCATAACCTGCATCTGATTCAGAGGCTTTCACTTTGGCCACCAACCACTGCTTTGAGCGGTAGTTAGCAGTGTTATGCCAAGGGCTCTTATGGAAGTCACACCACTTCCTGGTATGTTTTTTGTCTTTCTGGTGTCCTTCTTTGCTTGCAGCTTGGAATGGTTGTCCTGATACTATCCATCTTTGCTCTGTATTTTGTTCTGTGGGTTGGGGCCGCCCTTTCCCGGATTTTGTTGTGTGGGGTTCCCAGGCCTAAATTGCCACGTCTTTTATTTAAGCTTATGCTTGATTTTGACAACATATCAGTAGGCTGCGCCCAAGGATGAGATGTCCAGAAATTCCATTTCAGTCTGGATGTATCTATGCAGAGAACTATGATACTTGAGAACCATATGTCGCTTTGAATCTTTGATACTCAGCTTGGTGTGAAAGGTATGGAAGATATTTGTGAACTCTGGCACTGCTTGGTCTCTTTCTTTCCGTAGTGTGGTCCTTTTGGTATACAAGTTGTCATAACTTTTGACAGGGTAGTATTTTTCCTTAATAGCATCCCTGAAGGATTTAGAGGTGGCCGCAACTGTAAATAATAAAGGTTCGTTTGTTTCCTTTTGCTCACAGAAAGTTTCCCACCAATCTTTGACATGGGGAACGACTTTGAGGAGAGCAAAAGTAATATTTTCTCTATTCGAAAAGTTATGGACAAAAAAATACCCTTCTAGTAGATTCAACCACTTGTCTACATCATCTGTGTCTATTTGAACTTCAAATATAGGAATATCGAAGTTGATTTGTACCTTGAAGGGGGTGGCGCCTCAGCTTGAGGAAGATGTGTTGTCTGTTGGTAGCCGCCGAAAGGTTTGCGCGAAACTATCCATCATCTCGTTCCTATGTTGCGCGAGGGATTCCTAATGCAACATTTTGAAAGGATCTCTTGTCCCATCATCTTTGTTTTCTCCTGCCATGAGAGGTCGCTTGGGTGTACGAGAGATTTTGTCCTCAAGATAAACAAGCTCAAGAACCAATTCTTTGTACCCTGACCTGTTTGGGGACATGCATTAAGACGACAAGGAGCAGACCGCTCTGATACCACTGATCCATTTTTGTATGAGTAGAATGAAATGAATACAGATTATTAAAATATTTTTAACACAAAATAACAAAGATACAGTAACACTGGTTTTCTATTCAATAAGGAAATACGTTGAAACTGTAAAATGCAGCAGGAAACAAACTTGCTGGAATGGTGGCGGCTTATCTATGAGAAGAGATGTGACGACTGTGCTCATTCACAATAAGATGGTTACGATGAGGCTCTAAAGGCATTTTACAATCAACAAGAATGTCAAAAACCATAGACATACAAAAAACCTAACCCTAGGAGATGAAGCACCAAAAGTCATGTGGGCCTCGTTTGGGTAAGTTAGTACATCAACGTCCTGGGGTCGTAACTTTTGCATACGATCTTTGTTTTAGGTGCACGATAGCCCGTTCAAAAGGTCTAACCGAGAAGAACAATTTTCGAATGGCCTAGGTTAGTGTCTTAAACAATCACTTGGGCCCCAAATCCCTAAAAACCGTCGTTTAGGGCCTCAAAATAGCCCTGGAAATTTGGAACCCAAAAAACTGCCAAGGTGGAAAACTGTTTTTCGAGCCAGTAGAATAAGTGGGTGGCCACTGATATCCACCTGTATTACTTAGGGGAAAATAACAATGATAATATTTAGCCAAAGGGGATGGAGAGGATAAGAGAGGTGTTGGTAACCCAAGGTCTAAAAAACCCAAGTCCTGGAGACAATTGCTAGAAAGTAATAAAAATTAGGCCCCATCGATTTCTCTTTTCCTTAGATAAATTGAAATAAAATATGCAATAGGAAATGAAGTAGGGTTACCAGAGTTCTACAATGGTAGGGATCTAATATCTACTTCTAGATAGGTGTCTTTCAAGAAATCTTAGCAAGTGGAAGATTATAGAGAAAAATATAGTAACATATGTCTTTCTCCTAGGGTTTCAAGCAAGCAATTTCATAATCTTTGACATGAAACAAGTAAATTCACCATAAACATTCATTCACAATAAAGAAATGCAKATTTTCTACCTACTTCACCAAGAATAATCAAGCATAAACCCTGGTTGAAGATACTCCACTTGAAAATTTKCCAAAATACACCAAGATTTGCCTCCCCAAAAGTTGCATACCACTTAATTTCATCCAATAACCCTTAAAGAGCGTCGAATTTCAGACTACTACTTGTGTGATGAGTGAATCATGAAAAAATGAGAGTTTTATCTCTCTATTTATACAATACTTATGACCTTTAATTAAATTTAGGCCATCCAAAGGCCGTCATGCCCAAATTACATCAAAAATCCAGTTTTTACATAAATGTCTTTAATTAAACCCTAAAATCACTTTTAGAGGTGACATCATGCTCTTCTAGCGTGACGTTGAGCCTCTTGGGTGGAATGTTGGGCCTCATTTGCAAAACATTAGGCCTACCAAGCCCCTGGATGATGCCACATGTGCCAATTAGCACACAACTGCCTCCATAATGCCAATCATGATGCTGGGTGACGTTTAGGGTCACAAAGGTGACGTCATGGGCCTCCCAAGGCCAACATCCAGGTGGAAGAGTAAGATCCCCCTGGGTGTAGGTCTGCCAAGGTGTCTCTTGTTATTGGATAAATCGATGAATGCGGACATAGACTAATCCCCCTAGATCCACCTAGATCTAGAAAAAAACACGACAGGACATGGCACTTTCCCTAGGCTCTAATCATCAAATTTACTATCGAACAAAAGACGATAGACATACCTTTAAATATCGCTTCCTTATGTCTTTGTTGTTCCTGTTTCGCTCCGGTGCTCTTGTGATATTGATCCTGCAGTGAGACACAAACCAACCAAAGTGAAAGCAGAGAGAGTATATTCAATGAMAACCTATGCATATGATCAAGGAATTATGCAATAAAATAAAGATAATTCTATAGGAAATAAACATACCACTGTATTATATTAATAATAGGAAGAGAGATTACAACCAGATGCCTTGATGTCGTAAGGTTCCTTCCAACAGTTCCTTGCTTCCCACACACTTTTGATCCAAGAATTCTGAGACTATAGATCTGACATCTATCTTGACAAAAGCAAAGCTCAAAGCCACTCTAACCAAGATAATAATTCCAAGCTAAATCCAACTACAAAATCCAAGCTCCAAAACCGACTAACTTTCTCCATGAGAGCTCCTCTCATTTTATAAGATGAAGAGGATAAGGTGAGGAGGTTACGATAATCCCACTAAATCATGAAAGTGAGTGAGATCCAAACCATTCGGAGGCCACCTCACCATAGAAGCTTCTCCTTCTAGAAGCACCAAGAAAATGCTCAGTTTTCCCACGTATGAAGGCCACCACGACCTAGCTATAGTGCAGCCTGTAGAAATTTCGTGCCCTAGCTATAGTGCAGCCTGTAGAAATTTCGTGCCCTAGCTATAGTGCAGCCTGCGGAAATCAGGTATTTCTGCACCCTAGCTATGGTGCAGCCCGCGTAAATTCTCCAAAATAGGGTTTTTACAGAGGAAAACACAACTTCTTCTCTCAAGGAAAGTTCTTCTCTCTTCTTTCTTCAGGAATTTAGGCTAGTGACCTCTCTGAAGGCAACATATAGGTTTACATCATTAACGATCATGAGGGTGACGAAAATAATGTGTAACACTCGGGTGAAAAATCCTTCTTTCTTCCCAGTGCAAGTCTCTGACATCTCTCTGCCCTTGGCTGGGGTCACAACATCCATCTCTGGGCTTTCATCCCCATGGATGTCCGAGCTAATCATCTCCCCATATGTACCTGTCCACCGGGAAAAGTCCTATAGTAGCAACAAGTATGCCCTCCATGGGCTCATAAGTCACAAGGATCATAACAATGTCAATCACATCCAATAATCAAATTACCCAAACATGTACATCAAACCCCACTTTACCCAGACAAATTCTCAAAGACGTTATGCGGTTTAACAAGTCAGGTTTGGAGAGGGTCTCAGGATGTCCTATTGGGCTAATCCTCCTCAAGTTTGGGGTGTTTCTCAGGTGAGTGCCAATCTAGGTCATGCAAGTGTGTGAAATGGTGTAGGGGAAGTGTTTGCGCAAAGGGTGCAGTGATAATAGAGAAATGTAGGTCTTGCATGTGGGTGCCTCTATAGAGGGAGAGATGCACCTTATCATGGATGTCTTTGTTTCCTAGCCCATTCATGCCTTTTATTCTTAGTCTTATTGTTTTTTGGTCTTTTTCTTTTCAAGGGAAAAGCTGGGGGACACTGTCCTGGCGTGGTGACCAGAGGTGACAGTGTTACCCACAAGAATTTCAAGGGAATGAGAATGATGGCTTGTGATGAGACCCACTTTCCCTTGGCTATGCCACCAAGAGCCACTACCTTGGTTTGGTGACCAAATAGATGGTAGTGTCATACCACTACATGCCCATGGACCTAATAGGCTAGCTCATGATGAGATCTCCCATCCACCAACTAATACCTTGAGTTTTGTTTTATCTTACAGGTCCCTTATTCTTACTGAGAAGCCCTTTATTGCTTTTATAGGAATCCCTGGGCGAAGCATCTCAAAGGTTTCATTTTTGGCTTTTAACTCTTGCCAACTACTTTTACCCTCTGGGCCTTTATCCCCTTCTTCCCACACGGCAAGGTACAACCCTTCCTAGTGTGGCAAATCCAATGTCGGAACCAAGGTAGGGGAAGATGAGAGGGATAATGATGAAAAGTGGTAAGTATGGAAGGAATGAACGATGACCTTTCATAGATCCACCGAGTGGAAACTCATCCTAAAGGAGAACCAACTTACTAGGGCATTTTTTCATCCCCCAGGTATGAACAAGTTAAAGAGCATAATTTCCAAGCAAATGTTATGAAATAAAGGAGAGTTCAGTGCAACATATCTAAATGCTTTGAAAATTAGAGTGACACATACCATGATTCCCGAACTCATTACCTCATAAAGAAAGACCTACTATTAATTTAGGGCCAAGCTGGTGGGATGGATGTTGCTGCTGTTGATAAATGGGTTGCACTGAAGAAAAGATGGACCCTCCAGGGCCAAGCTCAAGTCGTCTGGCTCTCAGCACTCCATGTCTAGGACCTATGGGCCTCGAGACATGATCTCCTTAGTTATCCCTATGATAGGGGATAACATGTCCCACATGAGCGCAATGCTTCCTTCATTGAAATCGATGCAAGGTGTATTCTCATCGTATGGAGGCTCTGTGTGGCTGTCTCTTTGATGATTTCTTCGTGTTTTCCATCTTCTTTCGACATAATATGAATATACCCCAATTCCTTCCCATGGTATTTTGCAACCTTCTTCTTATCTGTCCATGGGAGAAACATATCTATGGAATCTTCTTGTATGAAGGGTATCTCAGATGGATCATATTCAAAAACTTGTAGAGGAATATCATATTAGTGTTCACTTACATAATTAGGGCCCTTCACATCCATCACATGTGTATCTTTCTATAACAATCCAATTTGATTATTTAATTTTCATTGTTGTTAATTTAAATTTAATTAATTATTAAAATAATAAGTGTTTTTATTATTTTATTATTAAAAGGTAAGTGAAGTAATTAATGAAGGGATAAGGTTGTTGGGGAATTAATGAGGGGGATAAGGTAGTTGGGGAATTGAATGAGAGGGGAGGATACAAAAGAGAGGAGGGGACTTGGAGAAGGGTCTCATTTTTGTTTTGGAAAAATTTGCAAGAGGTGGAGGAGGAGGAGGAAAATTCAGAGAACAGATTGTTTTGAGAATTCTCACAGGGCACTGTTGTTGTTGGGAACTTTGGGCTCATGAGACAGGAAACCACAAGGATTCTAGGAGCTAGGGTGCCAGAGAGGTTGTTCCCAGTTGCCTGGGAGGTTATTATTTAGTTGGGCAGTTTGGGCCAGCACAAGAACAAGTGAACCAAGGGCTGAATCAACCAACCTGCAGGTTGAGGTATGTATTTTACCAATTGGTCTGTGATCATTACGTTGTTGTTGTTGTTGTTGTTATAATTATTATGTTGTTGTTGTTTATTCCTGGTATAAGTAAATCAATGAAATAAATTCTAAACATTATTTCAGTTAAGTTGTTGTTTATTCCTGGTATAAAAAAATCAATGAAATTAATTCTAAACATTATATCAGTCATTTCAGTAGGAGATTATAGAAAATATTTATTTATTTTGAGTCATGAAATAGGTAGGCCTTACAAATGGTATCAGAGCCCGGTTTCAAAACTGAAACCTGGGCTTGACCACCCACATAATTGTACAATATGTTCCCAAACCCCTAACCTACAGCCTAGAAACCCTTTATTTACAACCCATAAAACCTATAAAGACTACCCAAGTGGTCTTGAAAAGCCAAACAGTCTTGCCTGTAGATTTTACATAGATTCCTAAAGGAGCTTTCCAATTCCAAATTTTAA
>ML782988.1:937562-948652 GCA_009831015.1 Picea engelmannii
TATATATATATATATATATTGGGTATTTTAACCCAATCTCCAAATCTTCAAGCTGCAAGCCAAGCACAACATACAAGTTCGAGCCTAGTGATCAAATGCCAAGTCACAAATCCATGAGGAGCAAGCCCACATGGGAATCTATTCATGCACTACAATTCTAAAACAAATAACAACACATCAAAGCATCAAGCGCATATGTCCAAGCACTAATGCACACAGATCTCACAAGGGGAGATAATTTTTCACTACACCTTGTCCAGGGGAGCTAGCAATGTCCAGATCTTTGTAATTATTGTTCACTTTAGCAACATACTGTGCAACTGATGGGACAACCATTGAGAAATGACCTAGCCCTTGAGTGACTGCATAAACAATATCCTTAAGAACATCACCCTGAGTAGTCACAGACAGAGGAGGTCGATTGTTAGTAGATCCAAAGCCCACATACTTTCCACCTTGAGATGGGGGTATCCCAACTAGCCTACTCGCATTTTTTTCTTGCTTCCTAGCAAAGAAATCCTCCTTGTTTGCAACAAAAGCCTCCAATTATGATATGTTGTAAATATTATCCAAAAATCGAGATTGGGCCGGACCTCCACCACCCACACCACTGCTATCTCGAAAGCTCTCAACAAATTGATTTCTCCTTATATTATCACTACCTCCTCCTCTTGATTTTTCTTCCCTTTCCCAATTGTCCCATCCAACCGATTCCTGCCACCTAGAGCCAGAGCTAGAGCCCAAATACCCCCCACGAATTCCACTTTTCAAGTGGGAATCTTTCACATATCCTGACGGAGGCCTTCCAACAATCTCTTTCACTACAGGAGAATCCGTACATGGCCTCCCTTCCGCCAAGGCCTGAATCCTCTCTCTGTAAATTCCTCCAGCCTTGGTGTTATACTTGGCAACAATGTCTATTTCAGAGATATCATTTTCATGATTAATTGCGTAGTCTAAGTCATTAATCTATGACCCATATCCACGAGTATTAGTCGCAACTAACCAATAATTCTCATGATTTGATTAGTCGACTTAGCACTCATTGCATCGGGTGATGCTCACATGGGTGAAGAAATGGGATTGAAACCAGCGAAATGAATCGCATAGCATCAATCATCACTTTCGGGGCTTGCTCCCGGTAACCAAGACTTCCTAGGTGATCACCCATCCCAAGACGCCTCTGGCTCAAGCACGCTTAACTGTGGAGTTTTCCCCACAATCAAGCCCACTTAGCTTGCTACCCCATTTGAAAAACCTTAGCAAGTATTGTGCCTTATGAACTATCCAGTTAGAGCTCCCTTCACTGTTATTATTTAAGCATAGAGGGGCTTCCATAGTGCAACATCTTAGATATCATTTTCGGGATTGACTGTGTAGTCTAAATCATTAATCTATGACCCATATCCATGAGTATTAGTCGTAACTAACCAATAATTCTCATGATTTGAATAGTTCACTTAGCACTCATTGCATTAGGTGATGCTCACAGGGGTGAAGAAATGGGATTGAAACAAGTGAAATGAATCACATAGCATCAATCATCACTTACGGGGCTTGCACCTGGTAACCATGACTTCCCAGGTGGTCACCCATCCCAAGGCGCCTCTGGCTCAAGCGTGCTTAACTGTGGAGTTTTTTTTTAGAATTCCATACCGAGCAAGGAAGGAATTGAAGGATTCATTCCCCCCTGCCTCCATCTTCTTGATCTGGATCTTCAACCATGAATCCATTGTTATTGATCTCACAAAGCTTATGTGGAATCTCAGGCCCCCGTGTTTCCCCGTGCATTCCAAGCACATGAATATGCGATAGGACAAATAAGCCCACTATGGATTCTTCTGTGAACAATCTACGCAGGTTTTGTTCCCTACCTGTGCTTGGAGTTCCCCGAGCCTCCTAACAACGACCATTTTAGCTATTAATCTCCAGATCTATCCCCCTTCGGCACTCAAAGATCTAAGGAAGGGGAAGGGACAATTTTAGAAAGGGATCAATTAGGTGACAAGATCTCCCTAGATGGCGAGGTGGGCATTTGCTAGACCATCGATATGAGGAGTGGAGAAAATGCATCTGCAACCAACCAAGCACCAAGCACCCAAGCCGTGAGGGGGATTGTGCGTCCCAAACACCATAAGTCGCACCACACCATGCCTGAGGAAGAGAGCCCACGAGGGGCGTTTCCTTTTACGTTGCGTGCCCACCTCCTACCTGGTCTACTATCCCTCTACGCTTTGGCCGCTGCTATTGCACCAAACCCCAATCTCAAGACCAAGTGAAGGTCACAAGGATGGAGCCACAACAGTGCCAAACCACGAGGAGAAGATCCCACAGGGCATAGGTCCATGTGCTACGCATGGACGACCTGCAGAGCGAATTTAGATGAGGGGGTAGGGTGGGGGGCGACGTAGAAGCAGAAAAGAAAGAGCGCTTGAGTGAGGGGTAGGGTTTTGGGAGATGAGAAAGTGGGAGGGCGGGACACGTGGATCTCATGCGAGAACCCACATTGCCCACTCTCCACTTTGCATTTAGGGTTAGATTTTTTTTTCTTAATTTATTTAATTCAAATAAAATTTAATTATTATATCTTTTTTTTTCTTAAAATAAAACTTAATTATTTAGTTTAAATAGTTTATTTATTTTTAGTTTAAATAATTTAGCTTAATTCTTATTATTTTTTTAAAATAAAATTTAATTATTTAGTTTAGAAAAAAAAGATAATTAAATAATATTTTATATTATAATAGAACACGAAAATAGTATGAATGATTATATCTATATATATATATATATATATCTATATATATATCAAATTTAAAAGGGTGTAATAGCTTTATAAAATGGTTTTACACATTATATGGGGTTTTGGGTCTAAAGTAATATATCAAATGGTTCTAAATATAACAAAAAATATATAAGGTATTGGAATAAGGATACGGTTATTGTGTATTGCAATTTGTTGGGTGATAGGAAACATGTAAATATAGTAAAAATAGAATGGACTTTAACATAAACATAAATTTTGGTTATTTAAATTTATAGTTATATGATAAAATAATTGTATAATAATTAGAATCATGGGTATAGTTATTAAATAACTAACTAACTAACTAACTAAATATATATATATATATATATATATATATATATATATATATATATATATATATATATATATATATATATATATATTAAAAAAAAAACTAAAAAAGAGAGAATGTAATAAGTTAATAATGAAGGTAAGAAAATACAATAAGTCTAATTGGGATGATGATGGTGATCTAAATACGAATGTATAAAATGTATGTGATGACTGCATAAATAATCAGTAGAAGGACATATGCACAAATTATGATAGGAATAATAATAATATATGAAGAGGGAATGTGGAAAAATAGGTATAGATAATAATAATCATGCATTGAAAGGTAATGATGACCTAACATATAGGTAAGGGAAAGGATAATATAAAGGCTAGATTGATTGTGATGAATTAATAAATTTGGAGTGGTAAATATGGTTAAATATGTAGTATTATGAAGCTAATCTTATGTCTAAAATATAAAGCATTATGTATTAAAGTAATAAGTAAGTTAATTGTAAGGAAGAGTGCATTAATACATATGAAGGTTCGAAAGTAGTATAGGGTGATAATAGAAATAGTAATGCAATAAAATATATGAAATGAAGTAGACTTGTATTATGTGTTTGCATAAGTTAACTTGCAAGGATGACACTTTTATGAGAATTGTAAATATCAAGTCATGAATGTTAATTATCACACCATGGATGATAATTTTGAAGATAATAAAATGTGTTAGGTATACATTCTAGTAACATTGAGTAAAGGTATAAAAAAAAATGTCGACAATAACTAATAATAAGTATGTGATAAATTTAGGTAATAATTGTTAAGGTTTAAGCTATTATTGAGTTTCTTTTATTTCGTTAGATAACCATAGCATAAATAGGATCACTGAGAAATAAACAATCACAAGAGACACATTATTTATCCTGGGAAACCCTCATGGGGGAGAAAACCTAGCAAAAACTTCCTTAATATAGATAGCCAATACAGTGCCAAGAGATAACTCAAACAAATACAGAAAGTCCTCTCCCAAGAATGTCTCTCTCTCTCTCACTCTCTCTCTCTCTTATTCTCCAACTGCAACTCCAGATTTACGCTCTGATCACCAAGTGAGTGAGTGAACAAATGAGGCGCTAGCCTCTCTTATTTATACAACCTGGCACGTTTGAACTGGGGTGTCTTTTCACTGGCTAGGCCGACTTCTCATTCTGGGTGGTTATAACCACTTTAATATATTCTGGGGCCGAATTTTCATTTATCCCATTACAATTAGGGTTTGGCCAATCCGCAAAAGGGGATTTGGTCATTTACAATACCTGACATGATCAATCCAAAAAAGAGGATTGATCTAATGAATAATACATCAATAATAATTAGAATACTCTTTGCAGTTACAATATTTCAACACTCCCCCTTAACAAGAATGGTATTCTACAACAACATCGGACGAGAGAGAGGGAAACATCATCAACAATATCTTGGAACACTAACTAGCAGATCTATAAATCATCGAAAGTTTTTCTCATCATCAATATTATCATTCACAACAGAGAGCTAGAATGGCATCATCATCCTCATCAACATGAGGCTAAGGTAATATCATCATCATCTTCAGCGTGAGGCTAAAGTAACATCATCATCTTCGGCATGAAAGATGAAATGACATCATCATCATCATAATCATCTTCAGTAAGGAGCTGGAGTGGCATCATCATCATCATCTTCAGCAAGAAGCTAAAGTGGCATCATCATCATCATCTTCAGCAAGAAGCTGAAGTAAGAAGCTGAAGTGGCATCATCATCATCGTCTTCAGCAAGAAGCTGAAGTGGCATCATCATCATCAACTGCATCAACATGGTTTAGTATAGCACTAATACATCATCATCATCAATAACAACACAAGGCTGATACAACATCAAAAGCAACAATATCACAACACAAAGGCTGGAGCATCATCAACAACAACAACATCACAACATGAAGGCTGGAGCATCATCAACATCAACACTAGGCTGAGAGTCTTCCGCACGAGGCCGGCATCAAAGAACGAAGCTGGAAACACATCATCACAGCACGAGGCTGGCACATCATCCCAACAATTAAGCTGGAATCACAACACAACAATTAAGCTGGAATCACAACACAACAGTTAAGCTGGAATCACAACAAAGAAATTAAGCTGGAATCACAACACAACAATTAAGCTGGCATCAACAATTAAGCTGGAATCTCAACACAACAATTAAGCTGGAATCACAACACAACAGTTAAGGTGGAATCACAACACAACAATTAAGCTGGAATCACAAGACAACAATTAAGTTGGCATCAACAATTAAGCTGGAATCTCAACACAACAATTAAGTTGGAATCACAACATAACAATTACGTTGGCATCAACAATTAAGTTGGAATCTCAACATAAGAATTAAGCTGGCATCAAAAATTAAGTAGGAATCTCAACACAACAATTAAGTTGAAAGCACAACACTAGGTTGGCATCTCAACACAACATTTAAGCTGGAAGCACAACACTAGGATGGCATCTCAACACAACAATTAAGCTCGAAGCACAACACTAGGCTGGCATCTCAATACAACAATTAAGCTGGAAGCACAGCACTAGGTTGTCATATCAACACAACACTACTCCCCCTATCAAGGGAGGTCCTTTCGAACTATACCGATCTTATCTTGAAAGTGCTCAAACTTTACACGAGATAGAGGCTTGGTCAATATATCGACAACATGTTCATTTGTGTTAACATATTGGAGCTTTATGGCTCCTCTCTGCACCATGTCACAGATGATGGTATCGGATCTCTATGTGTTTTGACTTGTCAAGAAATACAAGATTTTTTGTTATCTTTATACAGCTCTGGTTATCACATAGGATCGTGGTTGCTTCCATCTCTAGGTTGAATAAACCAGTCAACAACTTACAAAGCCATATGGCTTCACAACTGGTAGGCCACACAACAATGTATTCTGCTTCTGTTGTACTAAGAGCAATGCTTGATTGCTTCCTACTCTGCCATGAGATCATGGCTGATCCCAAATTGAAACAACATCCTGAAGTACTCTTCCTGTCAGAGACACTTCCAGCCCAATCTAAATCAATGTACCCACTCAGTGTGAAAATATGATCTCCATCATAACTAAGACCATAATCTAATGTACTCTTAAGGTACCTCATCACATGTTTTGCAACAACTAGGTGAACATGTCTGGGTTCTACCAGAAACTGACTCAAAGTGTTCACGACAAAAGAGATATCTGGTCTGGTGTTCATCAGATACATCAACGATTCAATGATCTATCTATACAGTGTGGCATCAATCAATTATGACGAAGTGTCGACCAAAATCTTCATCTTCGTTTCCATGGGTGTATTCATGGACTTGCTCTCCAACATATCAAATCTCTTCAGGATTTCAACTGCATACTTCCCTTGGTTAAGGAAGATTCTCTCTGGGCTCTGTCATACCTCAAGACCTAAGAAATAATGCATTAGGCCAAGATCTTTCATCTCAAATTCTGAAGCGAGCTTCTTCTTACATTCGGTCATGAGCTTTTCTTCTCCAGTTAACAATAAATCATCCACATACAACAACAATATCACTGGCTCATCATTCATAACCTTGAAGTAAAGGTTAGAATCAACTTTACTCTTGGTAAAGCCCAAGCTCGTCAGGAAACTGTCAATTCTTCCATACCAAGCTCTAGGATCTTGCTTCAACACATACAAAGCTTCGTTCAACTGGTAGACATGAGTCTTTCTATCTTCAATCTTTAAATCAAAGTTTCTCATTACATTGTACCAATCTGGTACACTTGCTCAGCGGCAACTCAATCTGCACAAACATGTGCTAGCTCTATGTGCTTTCTGTAAGGCACTATTTGTCTCACTGTCTGGGAGTATGTCCTCTACTCTCTCTTCAACTGTTCCTTCTGGAATATGGGACTCTACACCTACAACTGCTCTAAGGCTAAGAATGACTGCTTCATTCTCACTGTGGCTGCTAAAATCTAAGATTAACTCCTCTTATTCAATCACAGTGACAGTTTCATCTGAATCTGACAATGGCTCAATTACTATTACTGAAGATAACTCTTCTTCTTTCATGGAGGTAACTCTATATTTCATTATAGTCACGTCTCCATGACCCAACTAGTGTATTGCACCAACTGCCACTCAATTTTAAATATGGGGATTTCTCCCCCTGCATCTCATACTATATATGAATCATGGTTGTTCTGGTTGTCTTCATAAATACTAGAACTATTTCTTCAATAAGTGTCTCGTCATAGTCTTCTCCCTTTTGCAGGGATAATCCTTTGGACATACATTAGGCTTTGTACATCTGCAACATGTTTGATTTGTATAGATCAATATTGGAAGTCAATACTGACTTTTCTTCTCACGGAAGAATCCATATCCTAGTCTTTCTAATTGGCTTCCTTCTTTTTCACTGAAACAAGGGAATCTTCCCAGGAGATTTTATATCTCCTAGAAGTTTTTGAAGCTATGATCTAGTCTTCTCACGACATATGTCTCCTAGTCATGGAAGTTGACTCTTCATCTGATACTTTTTGAGATCATGCTTACTCTCGATTTCTTCTGAGTCTATAAGGACTTCATCATCTCTTACATGGTATACTTGGTGTTGAATACCAATTCTAGATGTGAAAGACAGAGTCGGGCTTCAAACGAGTTCTGCTTCCCGTTCTAATGTTCGGTCATCTTTGGAGCCTCTGCTCCTTTCAATCAATATTCACATGAGATACTTTGAATCTCAAGAGATAGCTTCTTCTTCATCTTCTTTGGTACATGAGTGTATATGGTAATGTACATAGTCCGATTCATGTCTCATATAATATGTTGCCTTCAACAACCTTCACTATAGCTTCCTCAGAGTTATCACCTGTGACCTGAAACAAAGTCAACAGGCAAGAATAATACTCTTTTGATAGTAGTAGATAAAACAATAGCACAAATAATCATCACAATATCTCCTTCAAAGCTATCACTTGTGACCTGTCTGAAGTAAGGATCAAAAGTAAGAAATACAATACGAAATGAAGTCAACACTCTTATAGTGTTGTGATCAACCATTCCTCCATGGAAACCTAGAACTAACACAAGAGGTTTCTCCTAGAGGAGATGTTAGTTGTATTAGGCAAATGATTACATTAAGCATTTATCTCAATATGCTCACATGCTACCAAGTATAGTATTTTTCAAAAACTGCTATCTTAACTATAGTGTTTACTTGTAAATGGGTAGTTATCAACTTGTCATGTGCAACTTTGAATCTTATCAACTTAATTAATCAAACCTGGAACCTGGAGCCTTGTCCTCAAGAATGAGTGTGCTTTCTTCAACCTGTCTTCTGTACTAAGACAATATGATATCTTGACAGAAGGTTGGGTTAGAGGCTAAACTCTATGATCTCAACTTTTAATCCATCTAATACCTTGACTCGGATTTTGACCAAAGGTTAGAATGATGGTCATAGCTACAACATGCAACACTGATCAAAATAATGTCATAACAAATAGATGCATATCAGAATAATCACATCTTGATTGCATTATTCCTCCGAATGTGTTGGATCTTGAGATCCTTTTGGATCTATGGAAAGAGATCCCTTCTCCTGCAAATACCCTTTAACACTTAATAATTTAAACATATGTGAGTACATACCTCTAATAGAATTTGCAGGTAGTGGCACCATCTGGTAGCAACGACAATGATCACCAACTCTTAAAAAATTCAAGGGTGACTGCAATTGGTACTACGACTGATACTTCAACTAGTACTGCAACTGCAATTGGTTCTGAGACTGCAACTGCAACTTAGGGTTTTATGAGGAAACCCTAATTTTCCAAACTTCAAATTTTGAAATTCTGATTCAGGGGATAAATGCGCTGAGCTGAGGTGAGTAAGCTGGTGTAGTTAGATTTCTAAAAATCCAACTTTTACCCCCTCAAACTTGACCATCGGATTTCTAGACTGGTGCTTTTGGTTTTCTGGTACTTCTGGTACTTTTGGTTTTCTGGTACCGGTGAAAACTAGGATTTCACTTTCTGGGAGATCTACCCACTGAAAAAGGTGCGTTGAAGGTACCAAAGAACTTTTTGGGTTAGGGCGCACTTTTCTAGATGGTTTTGAGGCTGAAACTCTTCTTCAATAAAAAGCCCTAATTTGCATGTACGACAACATTGACGTTTTTCTCTTTCTCTTGTGAAAGATGCTCTCTTCAGCTTAGCTCTGAAACCATGTTAAGGTTTAAGATATTATCGAGTTTATTTTATTTCATTAGATAACCATAGCATAAATAGGATCACTGAGAAATACACAATCACAAGAGACACATCATTTATCCTGGGAAACCCTCATGGGGGAGAAAACCCAACAAAAACTTCCTTAATATAGATAGCCAATACAATGCTAAGAGATAACTCAAACAAATAAAGAAATTCCTCTCCCAAGAATGTGCCTCTCTCTCTCTCTCTCTCTCTCTCTCTCTCTCTCTCTCTCTCTTCTTCTCCAACTGTAGCTCCAGACTTACGCTCTGATCATCAAGTGAGTGAGTGAACAAATGAGGCGCTAGCCTCTCTTATTTATACAATCTGTCACATGTGAACTAGGGTGTCTTTTCACTGGCTGGGCCAACTTCTCATTCTGGGTGGTTATAACCACTTTAATATATTCTGGGGCCGACTTTTCATTTAGCCTATTACAATTAGGGTTTGACCAATCTACAAAAGGGGATTTGGTCATTTACAATACCCGACATGATCAATCCACAAAAGGGGATTGATCTAATGAATAATACATCAATAATAATTAAAATACTCTTTGCAATTACAATATTTCAACAATAATTATATAGTTGTGATATGTTATAAACATAATAGTAGTATATAATTATAATTGTGAGGTATATTAACATATGCGACGTTGTTAATAATGAAATGTTGTTATTGGATATGAAATATGATATTACAAAAGGACATTAAAATTTGTAGCATATAATCATGGTGTCAATCTAGTGATTGAGAAGTGAAGTATAAAATAAGTGAAAAAATATGGGTAATATATGACACAATAATAATATGCATTAAAGTAGTAACATTATGAAAGGATAACTCTATTCCGGAAAGCGTGAGTTTATAGGATTGTAAGTTCGGAGTTTCAAGCTGGAGCTAAAAAGGCAGGCCAATTGCTTCATTCAAGTTAGCAGGGTCTGAGCTCTACGGGACAGGCCCGAGCCCAGGGTTTGCGTCCATGGAGGGGCTGGGCACCCCACAGGCGTCCCCTACGCCTCCTCCGTCGATTTCTCCTGCTGAGGCTTTCAATAGGCTCATGGCTGGACTCCCACAAAAGAGAAACTCGGAAGCTGCAAAATTTGTGAAAAAACTGTATGATATCCCTGTGATCTCCCTCCCTCCAGAAACCCCGATCTAGGTTGCTCTGTCGTTGGCCAATCAGGCTCTCATTGGCCAGTTCATGGGGCTATGGCTGTCCCCAAAATCCATCGAAAGTTGGGTCAACAGAAACTGGGCACCGTTGATCAAAGAAAGCGTCACTTCTTACTTTCTGGGGAGAGGATACTTCATCTTCGAGTTCACTTCAAAGGACGACAAAGACCTGATCTTCCAAAATGGCCCCTACTTCATGGGCCCTCAGGGTCTGTACTTGAACAAATGGACCCCGAACTTCGATCTGGAAGTAGATGTGCCCAAAGCCGTCCCAGTGTGGGTCAGACTCCCAAATCTCCCAGTACACTGTTGGAATGGGGACTCCCTGAGACACATTGGCAATGCTCTGGGAAAATTTATAGACCGAGCGAATAACAAGGATCAATATGACTATGCCAGGATTTGTGTAGAAGTAGATCTGGAGGTGGGTCTACCAGAGGCCATCACATTAAAGGTCGGAAGCTGGACGCATCTACAGAAACTGGACTATGAGCAGCTACCCTTCAAATGCCG
>ML782988.1:950369-1003574 GCA_009831015.1 Picea engelmannii
GAAAGCCATTAAATCCGCCCTTGTCTCCCATCAAGCCTGTATGGAGAATGCTTCCCTCACAAAGGAGTTAATAGATCAAGAAGCTCAGCTGCAACAGTGCTATCACAAGGCCTGCTTAGCTGGAGAAGAGTATTGGAGATTAAAATCTCGCAATCTCTGGCTCAAAGCAGGGGATAGGAACATTGCCTTTTTCCATAAACAAGCCCAGGTAAGGAAATGTTTCAACACCATTTCAGAGATTAAAGTGGATAGAGATACTCACAACGACTTTGATCACATAAAGAAAGTAACCTTCTCACACTTCCAAGACATGTATAGAGAGGACAAAGACACAAACCAATATCCAGATCTGCTAGACATTATACCCATTGTTCTTTCTCAGCGTATGAAGGAGAATCAGGAGGCCAAAGTCACTAAAGATGAAGTCAAAAAGGCTTTGTTCGATATGGATCCTGATAAGTCCCCTGGGCCGGATGGATTCTCTGCCAGATTTCTTCAAGCCTGTTGGCAGATTGTTGAAAAGGACCTTCTCAAAATGGTACAGAAGTCTCAAAACACTCAAAGAATAGGCGGCAACACAAACTCTGCTTTTTTAGCCCTCTTACCCAAGGAAAAAGGCGCCAACAACTTCAGCAGATTCCGTCTGATTTCCCTTTGCAACATTGGATATAAAATAATCACTAAAGTAATTGCAAATAGGTTGAAGTGCATTCTTCCTAAAATAATTCCTGAAAATCAAGGAGGTTTCATTCAAGGTAGGCAGATTGTGGACAATTACATTCTTGTACAAGAGGCAATTCACTCAAGTCTTCGCCGAAAAGAGTAAGGTATGGTGGTTAAACTGGATTTAGCAAACGCTTTTGATGGAGTAAATCACAGTTTTCTTTTAAATGTTATGAGAAATTTTGGTTTTGGAGAAAATTTCATCAAATGGATTCGGGCATGTATCTCGGAGCCATGGATTGCTCTGCTGGTAAATGGAAGAGCCACTGATTTTTTCAAGGCTTCGAGAGGACTTAGGCAGGGGTGTCCTTTTTCCCCTCTGCTCTTTGTCATCCAAGCCTCTGTCCTCAACTTCCTGTTAGACAAAAAAATGCAAGATCAAGACATAAACGGATTGTGTATTGCCAGAGTGGTCAAAAACATTAATCATGCCTTGTTTGCGGATGACACTCTGCTTTTGGGTGCTGCCTCTCTCTCCTCTGCCTTCAAATTCAAAGCGGTTTTGGATGAATTCAGTGAGGCCTCAGGCAACGTCATCAACAAGAGCAAATGCCACATCTACAGCTGGAATATTACGCCTAGATTGCTTTCTGACATCTCTAGATGTTTGGGGTTTGCAGCCTCTTCTTCTTGGTCCTCCTTTAAATACTTGGGCCTCCCTGTAACATACAAGAGACCGGCAAGCAAACACTGGCTCCCTCAGTTGGAAAAATTCAAGTCCAAGATTCAAGCCTGGGGTTACTCCTGGCTTAATTCTGTTGGCAAATCTGTCTTAATCAAATCTGTGCTTACCAGCCTCCCTTTATTCCAATTCGCCGGACTTCTCGCTCCGGTGACCATTTTAAAAAAAAATGGAAGAGTACATACGAAGGTTCTTTTGGAAGGGAGGAAAACAGAACGAAAACAAGATCCCCCTTGTCAGTTGGGAAACCATCTCCAAGCCGGTGTGTGAGGGTGGTCTAAACTTCAAAAACCTATGTCAGCAGAATGTGGCAATGGCGGCAAAGATTATTTGGAAGATCATTGCGCCCAAGCCTGGCTGGGCCCAATTGGCTCTCTGGAAAAAATATTTCAGAGGACCCCGTTCCAGATGTCTAGAACAGGTGATTCAAATGCCCAACTCGACATTTCTCAAGCTGTATGCCAAAGTTGCCCCTCTAATCACTACGCACTCCTACTGGATCCCAGGTAACGGAAAAAAAATCAACATATGGATAGACAAAATCATGAATAAGGCCCCAATAGAAGACAGAGCCTCCATTAGATCGCTGCGTTGCTGGATGGACAGAAAGGGACTGCGATCGTTGTGGGATATTTCATGCTGGAACAACTCTGATTGGGCAGGATGGAAGCCCATTGAAGTGCTGGATCATTTGACCACCGAATGGACCACGCTGCTCAAGCTTCTACACGGTCTGGCACCCACGCACACGAGGAAAAAAGATTGGAAAGGCTAGGGGCCGAATGCCAGAGGTTATGCCGTCTCTCTGGGATACGCTAAGCTGAACGAGAGGCCATACTCCCCCCCCCAACCCAGCTCCTTGGCAAGGGGTCTGACATTTTCCTTCATGGCCCAAAATAGACTTTTTTGCCCGGCTCTTCTGCCATGGCAAAATCCTAACTTATGATTATTTGCAAAAGAAAGGTTTCTACGGTCCCTCCATCTGCTCATTGTGCAACGATAATGCCGAGACAACAGTCCATCTAATACTAGAATGTAGTTTCTCCAAGCAGATTTGGTCTTTCTTTGTCCAAGATGTAGATCCAAATTTCGTGCTTCCTCGCTCCACTACCAAACTCTTTTCGAAATGGGCAATCAGATATCTCGGTCCCCCCCCAAAGAATAAGATAATCAAAGCGGCATGGGCGGTCCTCCCAAAGGTTATTTGTTGGCAGATATGGCTAGAACGCAACAGAAGAGTCTTCAGGAATGCAAAGCAGAATCCCAAGGCCTTAGAAATCAGGATTAAAGATCAATTAAAGGAATTCCTGACTGACATAAAGGAYGACTCCAATCTCAGTCAACAGGACATTGCATGGGGATCAACTCTGGATATTAGATTCCCCCCAACAGTCAGAAAAGCCCCTACTATTAAAGAGTGGCAAATAAGAAAATCTGAAACCGACTTTCAAGATTGGCTCAAAACGCAAGCAAGACATTCCCTCTTTTTTGATGGAGCAGCAAAGGGAAATCCGGGCAAAGCTGGTGCAGGAGGTGTTGTTGTAAATCCTTTTGGGGATAAAATCCATTCCTATGCCTGGGGACTCGGTTATTCTTCCAGCATTCAAGGTGAGGCCTTGGCCCTCTTCCAAGGTCTCAAGATCCTCAAAGACTTAAACATAAAAGAAGCCAATGTTATAGGTGACTCCTAGATCATTATAAACGCAATGGTTTCCAACTCCCCAGCTTCGGATCTTAAACTATCAAGGCTGATAATTAGAATCAAAGGCTTGGGAAACTATTTTCAGAATTTGAGGTACTATCATGTGTTGAGAATTCATAATAAAGAGGCAGACATCGAAGCCAACAAAGCTGCCCTCCTCTCTGCCGAGGTCAAGATGAAAGACGAAGAAGAATCATGGGAACCCATTCCTTAAGTTGTTTGCTGCCATGTTTTACTGTTTACTCTTAAACAAATTTGTCTGTATCTCCAAGTGGGGGAAAATCACTGAAATCAAGTATTTGCGCGCCTTATCAAAGAGGAAATCGGAAAGCTTCAGCTGCACCCTCATTCTTAGCAACGAGATGCAACAGAACAAAGAAATCATCAATGTAATCAGATTTTCGGCATTCAGGCCAAGATGAATATAAACACCCCATAACCGTTTCTGTTAAAAAAAAAAAAAACATTATGAAAGGATATATAATATAATCATGTGATGTAAGTATTAATAGTAATACTTGTAAGTATACAATATGGAGTTAATAATAATAGTAATATATGTTTAGATGAGCTAGTACATTGTGTTTAACCATGTGGCATTGATAGGATTATCATTGTATGTAAAGATGACACACATACAAATTACAAACAAATAGTGAATATAAAGTTATCAAATACTATTTATGCTATATTTGGCAAGTAAGTTGGGGGTGAATGCAAATATGCCAAATGAATTAGGTAGAGTAAGTTTAAATAGAATTTTTTTTTATTGTTATAACATGTAGGTATAGGTAAAGTAATATTGGTTATAATATAAATTGATTATATTAGTGATTGATGATAGTCCATATTCATAATAATAAGCCAGGTATGACTAGATAGTCGAGTAATAGATAATGGATATGGAACTAAAACTAAAGGTAAATGTAGTGGAAGGGCTATAAAGTAAAGGGGTCAATTATTGCAAGTAATCACTGATGGTAGTGACAACTTGAAAGTTATAGTAATAAAGGACAATGTGGAAGGAATGCAATCCTTGATGGTATAAAATATGTAGAAGGGATGCATGCAATATATAACATAACTGTAATAAATGAATAAAATACACACCGTGAAATGGGTAATTATGCATTATATAATGGTAATAAGTTAATTACAGGAGTTATGAAGTGAATTAAGGAGATAATAAATAATGTACATAACATTTTAAGGGAATGCAATGTGTATGTTATAGTAATAGACAAGGATAGTGTGTGATTTAGACAAAGAATTGGTGTGCAATTAAGTACACATAAGATAAGGCAGTGGTGGTATATCCAGGATAAAGCAGAAGTATATAAATAGATGATAGTGAAGAGATATAACAATCAGTATATGGAAGTATAGGATAACAAAAATATAGTAAAAACAAAGGAAATTGAAGCATAACAACAATTAAGGATTGATGTGAATAAATATATAATGCAAGTATACCAATTTTAAATAAAGGGGGGGAATGATAATAATGGTAATATAGAGCTCAGAGATGTATAGGCCGAAAAGGGAATAGACACATGACAAATAATAAATAATAGTTATAGAAAATGAAGTATTAGGACAAATATATACTTAGGGTTATGAAATAAATACAACACATGGGGTTAGTAAATAAGTACATTGTTTAAGGAATAGAAGGTATAATATCAAAATAATTAAAATTTGATAAATGTATAATTGAAGAGGGATGTAAATGATGTATAAAGGTAATAAATGAAGGTAATAAGTAAGAAATACCTTAGTAATCAATATAAGGGTATATTAGTGAGAGGCAAGTGAGTAGAAGTGGACATGATAAGTATGGTTAGAATGTATGAGAGAGAGAGAGAGAGAGAGAGAGAGAGAGAGAGAGAGAGAGAGAGAGAGAATAATAACGTATGATGTGTCAAGGAAGATGTAAAGTGTGAACAATAAATTGCAGTAGATAAATGGCATATATAAATACATGGTAGGTTGTTAGTGAGGGGAATGAACTTGGAAGGTGTTGGTGATGCACCCATAAAGGGCTATAGACTAGTGTCGGTAAGTATCATGTAGATATAGAGGATATAAAAGTTGACACATGTGAATTTCAATTGTGAGAAAATAATACCTTAAAGTCAAGTAATTGTAGAGCATGGAATGGACCCTAATGGAAAACTTAGCCTTGACTTGGGGGTGCTCACTAAAGCATGGTCAAATTACTCTTGTAGGTAGAAAGCAGATGTACCTCAACTATGATAAGATAATCATATAATTGACATTTACCTTGTCAAGATCTAATCTTTATGACCTAACAAGAAGATAACTAATTAAGATTGGTGACCAAAGAAACCTTAAAATATCTGCCCCATGTAATGATCACATGACAATATCTTAGTGAATATTCCCAGGCATGGAAAACTTTTGCGATGGTATGTGTGTGGTATCAATCAAGCTAGATTGATAATCGAGTTAGTAGTAAATGGGTTATAATTATCAATGTATTCCAGGTGGGATTAGATGCATGACTTAATGGAATTTATATAAATCTCATTATTAGAATCACTTAAAAAACAAAAAAAAACTAATAATAAGCTAATGGCTTGATCAGTAGTCAACCAACAAGCTATACTTTAAATATGGGAATCCTATATAGAGCTTAGGAAGAATAAATCGGTAAGAGGTATGTGTATTAACATTAACTAAATCACAAGTATCAAGTTTGAGTCACCAAAGTAGTACTCAAACATGGAGTGCAAAGGAGGGAGTCTACAAGGGGCCAAAACATTGCACTACGCAACAAGTGGTAATACGATTTGAGTTTGGACACAATGGAGGTCTGCTAAATAGGGGTAGCCAATTAATGTATTAATAGCCTCAACATATATCTAAACAAGTGAAGGTATAGTAGAACTAATATAGCACTTGATCAACGACCTAGGAGGATGTAGATATGATACATCGAGATCATCCCACACTTTTGACCACAACCTTAGGACTATCTTTTCCAAAGGATGGGTGTATGCAATGCATGTTTTAACTTATAAAACCATAATTACGATGGCCTAGTCGTATCTTAATGTGCTTATTATCCATGGAACACTATTTATGATACACTTGAATTTTAAGACATATGAATCTATGTGAATGTCAATTCTATGAATGTTTAACGTTATTTGACTTATGATGGATATTATGCAATCTATTTCTAACTTGAAAATTTCAACATTTAAAGTTGTTGGTACGTGGATACCATATTGAGACTATGATTAAATGCATTTACATGATAGTAGTGCATAGATATGTATGAGTTTGTGTTATAGACTAATCTGTCGGTCAATGGGCTATGGAATAGCCAAAGGATAATGATGATAAAAGGTTGATGTCGTGAACACCGATCAAGAAACAATATGGTATGAATATTTGTATGTGAAATTATGTTGGTTCAAATGCATTGCTATGATATGTGGACAAGTGCAGGTTTTTCAAGTGGCGAAACCGACTAAAACTAAATATACGATGACAAAATTCCCAACAACACAGTGTCATTGTATGGTCCATGGTAGGGTGTTAACCCTAGTTCTATTAGGAGGGGTGGAGGCATTTTCCATCGTGTATCCTTTGAAACCTGGATTCATGGGAGGATGGTGTTAGCTCACGCTCCCCTAGACGTGTGATGATGATTGCCAGTTGCATGCCAGGGAATCTTGGCCAAGAGAGTTGACATTTCCGCTTATGAGTTATATCTAGATTTAGGTCAATATAGTTGACACTCCAAGATAGTCCAACAAAGGGAGGATAGGGATGGAAGATGGAAGTAGGCTAGGGAGGAAGGATGACTATAAGTAGTTGAGAGTGTGTGGGGCTTTCAAATTATGGTAGAATTTCTCGGTTTCATCATTTTTGAAAAATATGTATATATGTATGTTTATATTTACTTAACTGAACTACAATTATCTAAGTGAATGTTGATTGTGCTAAATTATTGTAATTAAGGGATTTCGTGAACATTTTAAATGGTCTATTATTTTATGAAATGAATGGTCTTGTTGATTGGATTGGATGCATACATGAATTACTTTAGGTGTGATAATTATTTTCATTAGTACATGTGTGAGTCTTGTATGTGCTAGCTACACATGCATGCCTTGCACATGTACACTAGTATGTATAAGTGTTTTAAACTGACGATGTTGTTTATTTGATGTGTATGTATGAATCATGTGTCATTACCCTTGTATTGCAAATTACTCTAAATTCGGGACAAAGTTTCTTGAAGGGTGGGTGTATGTAACAACCCAATTTGATTATTTAATTTTCATAATTGTTAATTTAAATTTAATTAATTATTAAAATAAATAAGTAATTTTATTATTTTATTATTAAAAGGTAGGTGAAGTAATTAATGAAGGGATAAGGTTGTTGGGGAATTAATGAGGGGGATAAGGTAGTTAGGGAATTGAATGAGAGGGGAGGATAAGGAAGAGAGGAGGGGACTTAGAGAAGGGTCCCATTTTTGTTTTGGAAAATTCTGCAAGAGGTGGAGGAGGAGGAGGAAAATTCAGAGAACATATTGTTTTGGGAACTCTCACAGGGCACTGTTGTTGTTGGGAAATTTGGGCTCGGTGGCCAGGAAACCACAAGGATTCCTAGAGCTAGGGAGTTGGAGAGGTTTTTCCTAGTTGAATGGGAGGTTAATATTCAGTTGGGAAGTTTGCGCCAACACAAGAACAAGTGAACTAGGGGCTTAATCAACCAACCTGTAGGTTGAGGTATGTATTTTACCAGTTGGTCTATGATCATTACACTATTGTTATTATGTCATTGTTGTTGTTGTTTATTCCTAGTATAAGAAAATCAATGAAAGAAATTCTAAACATTATTTCAGTCATTTAAGTAGGAGATTATAAAAATATATATATATATATTTTTTAGTCTTGAAATAGGTAGGCCTTACACTTTCTTTTCCATGTTATGTAATATCTCTTACATGCCATCGCTTATGGGAATATATGCATGTGTAAGGTTCATACTAAGAAAACCCAAAAGGGTTGAGGACCAGGTCCTCGACAAGAGCATCCCCTAGGCATCCAGATCATCGATCACCAATATGTCCATGAGGATGTTCATATGTGGAAAATCTATCATAAATACCTCAACATCTTCACACACCCCCAAGACCTCGACTCTCTGTGAATCAATACCACAAACATTGCCATAAGGTCGGATTGTCTTCAAACAAAGTTGCTTCATCACCTTCAATGACATGACATTTGTTGAGGCCCTTGAATCAAGCATGCAGTTGTTCAATCGGAGGCCATTTATGCCTAATGGAATATAGAAATGAAGGCTCTTTTGCCTTGGTCGACCAAGATACATAGTGTTCAAAATGATGGGAGGATCTTCTTTCTCGGTTGGCACCTGCAAGACTTTCAAGACTTCCCTTTTTACATAAGGGATCTTATACATCTCTGTCACTGGGACCGTCATATTCAATTTTCCAAACATACTTGCAACACCTATATTTAATTGAATATCATATGTAGGAGTTGGCTTAGGCAACAACACATGTACCGATGATGGAGGTGGTGGAGCCCCATTTTCTATTGATGGAAGAGGAGTATCAAGTTGTGATAGAGGGGTTGAAGCTTTATTTCTTCTAGTGTAGGTCATATATTCCCTCATCCTCAATTCCTTCTTCTGATCATCTGTCAATTTATTTAAGGCCCAAAGTCTCCCCTCTCTTTCTCCTCTTCTTTTGGCTTCATTTATCTGCTCTTGGGTAACTTTTTCCTCTTCGAAATTGAAAATCATATCAATGAAGTTCATATCATCAGGAGAATCTTCGTCTTGTTGGGGGAATTCATCTTCCGTATGGGGTTCTTGTCATGTGAGGCACCAAGCTTCTATATCAGCTATCCCAAAAGGTTTAAAGTATTTGGGGTCTTTGCCTCTTGTTGAGGTCTTGGTTTCCAACCCGTGGCATCTCTCTGATGTCTGGGAAATTGAGGTCTGGGAGYAGATTGATTTCTTTCCATTGTAGTCATACGACTCATAAGATGATTCTTTACTTGATCAAATTGAGTATTCATTTGGTCTATCTTTTGAGTTAAGAGAGCAATCAGATCAGGAGCTTTGTTGTTGGAAACTTTAGTCTTTACTTMTGCTCTGACACAAGGGTAGTGGAAAGGTTCTACCTTTGAATCAAGGAGGTTTTCTTCAATATTGACAATATACTCTTTGGCTTGTGCCAATGAAGTGGGATTTTTGTCTTTGAGAATGAATCGAAACTACCCTTCAAAAGAATTCATGTAAAGGAGATGAACTGATGATGTTGTGGGATGGAAATATGTTGGAATTTGAATTTACAACCTGTCAAACCTGTAATTGAATTCCTTTACCATTTCATTCTCCTTTTTCTTTATCTGATTAAACTGAGCCCCCAACGTCCCACCATCTACCTTTGTTGACCATCTATTCTTGAAAGAGTTGGTAAAATCATCATAAGATGTGAGATGATTGTTAGGGAGTCCTTTGAACTAATCAAGGGCTTCTTCAGTCAATGATGTAGAAAATAATTTCATGGCCACATATTCATGCTCAATACCTGCATTTTCCATGTCCCAGCCCATGACACAAAGATGATTTTCAACGGTTATCACATTGTTTCCTGGGAACTTTGGAAACCACTTGTTGACTTCCTTTGGCATTGTATTAGGGTAACCTTGGATATTGGCCATGTTAAGGGGCTTGTAGAGGTCTTTTTTCCAAGGGCGAGCCATTGGAGCAAAAGGAAGGGTATTATGGAAAAGGGTTTTAACAACGGGGGGCTTGAGAGGAGGCCTTCTTTGGTAGAATTTAGAAGGCTTGAACCTCCCAAGGGGAAAAGGTATGGGAAAGGAAAGGTTCTTGGAAGGTGGAATCTCCATATTAGTTTCAAGATTAGCTCATCAAGGAAGGTGGAAAGGGAATGTCCCTTGGGTGGAGTCGTCGAGCAAGCTAAAGGAAAGGCTTTGGGATAGCTTGCCAAAGTGTCATTAGGGTTCCGAAGAGGATTCAAATCCCTCCCCGAAAACGATGCCAAAATGTTATCGAAGAAGTTGTAGGTTGGAAAAATCCTGAACCAATCACTAATTGGCAACAACTAAGAGGTCACTTACCCATTGTCACCTTAGGTAGATGTCCCCACCACTTTAGAGGTGAGGTAGTTACCTCAAGGGGGAAATCTCTATGACCCTAGGGGGGATGAGACGAAGACATATGAACATGGAGATGAAGTCCCTAGAATTCAAGCCTATATGGTATGAAGGCCTTGGGATGAGGTCTTGAGAAGGTCCTAGGGTTTCCAAGTAGTTTGAGTGATCAATAAAGTGTGAAATACCTTCCTGAGACACAAGAAAAATAAGCATATGTTGCAATATAAACAAGTGGACTAGCAAGTGAAGCTTGTTGTCCCTAATAATAACAATTACTAACTAATGTATATCAACAAATAAAGATATATAAATCAACAAAAAGTGAACACAAGACTAGTTAACCAATGTCAAAGCAAAACTAGAAATTGACTATGAATTATGTGAAGTACTTTGAGAGAAAATAAGAGGGTTGTTATGAAATGATTTTCTGAAGTAAATTATCAGCCTTATGGCTGTAGCATTCAAAGGTGTACAGTAGCAAAATAAATCATCAAAATGTGCCCCAAATTAGCCTAAAATGTGCGCCCTAATTAGTAGATTAGATGAGTGAAGTTTGGGAGGTTGCTCATGGTTAATTTGTGAGATATTAGTGGTCTAGGGTTAGGGTTTTATGCAGAAACAAGTTTGTGAAGCAAACAAACTATTGGGAGAAAGAGGATGCCTCGATGAGGCAAGAGAGCCAAGGGATCAAAGAAAACTTTTCAAAAGAGATAGACTTATAATTCACAAAAAACATGTTTCCCAAGGTAATGATTTTATATCTCCAATGCAATAATAAATGACAAGTGCTCTTAAAGATTGGGTTAATGGGGTCGTGCAAAGAAAGATCTAGAGAAGCTACCTCCTTGGGGGTGTAAACCCTCTTACTCCCCAATGCAAGTTTCTCTAGCCAGGGTTTAAGCTTAAGAGGGTGCATGCCCTTATACTTCTCTTAACAAACCCTTGTTTAACCAATAACATGAAGCATACAATGATGAAGAAGATGGTGGGGGTGTATGCCCTTATACTTCCCACCTAGCTCCTAGCACAATAACCTTGACTTGAAACAAATGATAGCATGAAAGTAAAAACCATAACAATTCAAAGAAAAATGCTAAGATAATCCACCATAATAGCAAGAGAGAAGCCTTCCAAGGCTAGTGCATCACTTCCATCAACCATAACATCAAGAGATAACCATAAAAAAGAGCCAAGAGAGACAAATTTTCCAAAGGTAGCGGAAATTTCAGATCAATACTTCTAACAAGAGGGAGAGTTATGTTAAAATGAGATCTTATGATCTCTTATTTATACAAAATGTCACTAAGGTGACTTGTCCACATATTTAGGGGTAAACCACAAGACTATGGGTCAACAACCCTAATATTTCCCCCTTAACAAAGTAATATTAAACAATTCATTTAAATTTCACTTTTGCACATAAGAAAAACCCTAATTCATATGGACGTCACCCCTTTAGGGGACGTTTTGGCACAAAGAGGAGGTTGTTGGCAATGGAGGAATGTGGAGGGGCTTTCCAAAGCCATATATCAAGCAATAAGACCATTTCCTTCATGATTCCTTCAAAACGTCCATGTGAAATTGCATGCCACCTCACCACCATGCCCCAACCCCCCTAGGTGACAACATGCTAAAAAAGGAGATGTTTTGCCTCTCTTAGGAAAAACGTTTGGCATGTGGGGGCTAGGATACATCGTCCAAGTTATCTCTAAGGCCTTTCAAGTTTTATCTTTCTCATCTGGCATGCAGGCCCTTGGCATCCACCTGTGGGATTCAAGCCCCATGGAAGCCCAAGCTAGGATTGTTCTTCCAAAACTATCACCAACTAGGTCCTACAAAGACAAGTAAGAACGCCCTCCAAGGATCTCAATTCATAACATCATGATAAGAGAATTGAATCAATAAATGAGCCACCTAAGCATGTGCATCAAAGATCACTATATCAAACAGTTAATTGCTCAAAGACATTATGCGACTTGTCAAGCTTGAATATGGGAGGGTTGACGAGGTGTCCTATTGGGTAGATCTTGCCCTAGGTTAAGGAAAGTTTCCAAGGGATCCCTTTCTAATCCATGTAAATTGGGTGAGGTGGTTGGGGTCAAGACTCAATGGGCATAGGGCTCATGACATACAAGAGGTTGTAGTGTCTCATTCATGGATGCCTTTGTAGAGGGTGTGTGGTACCTTTGTCCACAATGCACTTTTTCCAAGCCCATTATTTGTCATTCTTTTATTCTTTCATAATTTTAAGGAAAGGTTGAAGGCCATTGCCCTGGCGTGGTGTCCAGATAATGTCAATGTCACCCACAAACACCTAGTGGAAATGAAAAGGCTAGCTCGTGATGAGACCCCCTTTCTCTCAGCCATGCAATTGAGAGCCATTACCCTAGTTTGGTGACCAGATGACGGTAATGTCATACCACTAGATATTCATGGACGTGATAGGTCAGATTATGATCAGACCTCTTATTCTTCAACTAACCTTTTAAGCATTCTAAATCATATTTCATTGTGGGTCCCCCTTTACTCAAAGATAAGTGTTTCATTTCTTTCTTGGGTGATCCATGGGTGAAGCATCTAGAAGGTTCATACAAGGTTTTTATCTTTTATCCAACATCAATCCCTCTTAGCCTTCAACCCTTTCTTCCCATAGAATGAGGGACAACCAATTCTTGGGTCAATACACCCTAAAATCCCAAGAGATAAGGAAATGGGGGGGAATAGTGATGGAAAGTGGTAAGTATGGTCGGGAACGGTATGATGGCTCTTCAAGGGAGTTCCTAGTAGCAAACCCATCCCCAAGGAAGACTACTTACTCGGGAACAATGTCAACCACCAAGATGAAGTAGGGCAAAAGGCATAATGTCCAAGCATATATCATGAAATCTAGAGCAATATAAGATACAACATAATCAAATGGATTAAATATTGAAATGATGCTCACCATAATACTGACTTGTACCTCATGGAGCAAGGCCCACTGCCTTCCGGAAGCCAGCTGATGTGGTGGATGCCGTCTGGAAATTTGCGACCATCTCTTGTGGTGAGGGGGTCTCCATCTATGCAAAATGATATTGCTTGTCATGTAGTCTCTTAGTACTCCATATTTGCAACCTGAGGGCCTCGAGACATAATCTCCTAGTTATCCACAAAATGGGGATAACACTAGGGACTAGGTAAAAGTAACAACCCTTTTGCAGGTTATATCCACTCTTTTGAAGACCTATTGTGAGCTAGAAGATTTTGCCTCTAACCCTCTTGCAGGATAGTAACAAGCTACAACATTCAAGGGACATTCACTTCAACATATTTTAGTTCTTATCCAAGTATTTTTATTCCATTACCCAAGAGAATAAGGTCATGATCTACGTTGGAGAGAGTAAAACACTTGCATTGGGAGACGTGGAAAAGTATCGAATTGGATTTCTGATTTTGCAGCTACATTCACACCCTTAGGGCGAGCCACCTTTCCCTTGGGACTATTTTTTGGGGGCCTCTAGCCTCCCCATTTTCGAAACCTTCATTCTCACTTTTTCCTCTTTTATTTTTCTAACCCTAGGTTTCTAATTTTAGCATTTTTCCAACTAGTTCTAGGAAAATAGCATATCGGTTTTGTAGGCCATGCTTATATCTAACATTCTAGATATTTAGTATGCATTTTGGATGATTAAATTTCTGTAGGGACATGGTTAAAAGCTACAAACATTAGGGTTTTTTTTATGGAGAAAATTAACAGTTAGGACAGCTTGCATTTGATTAACTTTTAGGGCCTCGTTTTAGCTAGTTCTCATTTCTAACGTTTGGGTAGTATTCCTAGGGTGTTCTAGCTAGTTTCTAAAAGCTTCCTAGTGGACTTTGAAGTGGTTTTGAAGCTTTTTTATCTACTGCAAATTTATATTTCAGATATGGTTATAACTCTTAAAGTGCTCTAAAACCTTCTAAAATCATACCTCACTCAATGAAAAATTTGTTGATTACTTGGGGGTTTTCTTTTGAATGTCTTGGGCTTGTTTTGGGACTATTATCTCGACATTTCAGATATGATATCTCTGCTAAATCAGTGCTGCAAATCATATCTCAGATCTGGTTAACTGTTAGAAAGTGCCTAAAAAATCTCATAAAACCACCTCTTAAGTATTGGGCTTAAATTGCAACTTTATTTCAAGTTTTGTGGCAAAAGAAATCTGAACTTGTTGGCTAAATTTGAGAATTATTAAGTGTTGTTTTTTGTCTTATATAGCAGCCCATAAATCTGGTGTATGCCTCAAGCAAGCCTATGGTTCATTGCTAAGTGTCTTTTGTGGAAAATTGTGGAATTGGAACTAGCTTGATGAAAATGTTTTGTGGTGATTGAGTGCTGGAATATATCTTATTCATTTTGAAGTGATTTATCATTTTCAAGAAATCATTGTTTGGTTAAGATAGCCTTCAAAGCTTGTTATTTCAATCGCTAAATGTCTCCTTGCTTTAGGAAGAGCTATATTCAAGTAAATTGCCAGTAATTTCTATCACTGTTTGAATCACTTGTTGCATTTGGCATTTTCATTAAAGTGATTTATCTTTCTTTGCTTTCCAATTCTATATAATTTCTTAATTGAACAATAATCTAAGTGGAATTTATTTTCTAGGGGTCATAGAAAAGACGTTTTCGAGCGTTTATAAACATAGGAGTTGTCGTTATGTTAAGAACCAAATATCAAAATAGCATAAAAACCTAAGAATAAGTACTCAATGCCTTGACAAAGAGAGAATTTCAGATAATAAGCCTCTTCGAGGGGGTAACCTCCTTATACACCACATAAATTTACAAATACAAAATTATTCCAAATGAAAAGGTCTCCTTGGTATATATAGGAGACTGGGAGGTACAATTACAAGTAATGGACCCAAGCTAACATAAATAAAATAACAATACTAATGTAATATGCCCCAATTAAGGGGTAATGTACCACTATTTAGGGCTTAACATGCCCCTCCCCTTTAGAAAAGTGTTGTCTGCAACACTTGAGTAATTATGGATGCTTATGTATAAAAGACTCATCTTCCCAAATGGAATCTTAAGCAGATAGTTTCTTCCACTTAATGAGATACTCTGAAATGGATTTATTCCTTAGTTGGTGAATACTTGTGTCAGTGATAGCTTCATGATCTAATATGATTTTTCCTTCCTCATAAAGTTCTGGAAATATAGTTTGAACTGGGATCTTGTCACCTATAACTTTCTTTAAGCTTGAAACATGAAAAACTGGGTGTACTCGCAAAGATACAGGCAACTCCAATTTGTATGCCATAGTACCAATATTTTGCAACACCTTATAAGGGCCATAGTACTTTGGTGATAATTTATTATCTTTCTTAGCTTGCGTGAGGGACATCTATTTGTATGGTTGTAGTCTTAAAAATACCCAATCCCCTACTTCAAAACTTCTTTCGCTATGATGTTGATTTGCTTATTGTTTCATGTGATTATGTGCCATGGTAAGGTTGTCCTTTAAGAGTTGGAGAACTTGTTGTTGATGCTCGAGTGATATTCCACTGCTTTAACCTTATATTTTTATTTTAGAGAAGAAGTGATGGACGATGGGTGTATCCATAGAGTGCCATAAATGGTGTCATTTTTGTTGCAGTATGAAAGAAAATGTTATACCACTATTTTGCCAAGGGTAACCACTTGAACCATTGTGTTTGTTTATCATAGACAAAGCAAGGAAGGTATCCTTCCAGACATTTGTTCACTATCTCAATTTGCCAATCAAATTGGGGACGATAAGATGAGTTATGAGCCAATTGAGTACCCAAACAAGAAAATAATTATGTCCAAAAATTATCTCCATGAATGCGGTGGAAATTGTACTGGGTTTGAAAGGATGAGAGAGTGCACAAAAGTGTGCGTACTTGGTCAATCTATCAACAATCACCATGATGACACTCTTTCCTTCAAACTTCGGTAACCCTAGGATGAAATACATGGAAACCTCCTCCCAGTGCTGACTTAGGACAACTAATGGTTGTAAAAGACTCGAGGTCTTAAGTGTTTCCACCTTATTTTGTTGGCAAACCAAACATTCTACCACAAACCTTTGAACATCAGTTTTAAGGCCATCCCCCAAAAAATCCTTTTTGACCCTGTGGTAGGTTTTCAAAAATCCCTAGTGCCCTCCTACCAGAGAGATGTGCAATTCCAAGAGTACCTTTTGTTTGAGTTGGGAGTTCTTACATAAATATAAGCGATCTTTGTACCACGGTGAATCATTTTTCCATGTAAATGTATTTGATGCACTGGAATCCTGTTGCAAACTTTGAATGAGAGTCGACACTTTTTCGTCATTCTTCCATTCATCCCTTGCTTCTATTATCCAATCAGGTTGGATGATCGAAATAACACAGAGAAATGCCTCAACATCTTCATCCTTTCTTGAGAGTGCATCTGCCACAAAAAATTTCTTCCCTTTTTTGTAGATGATTTCAAAATCATAACCCAACATCTTGGTCACCCATTTTTGTTGTTCTTCTGAAGATAGTCTTTGCTCCAAGAAGTATTTGAGACTATCATGATCTGTTTTGACCTTGAAGTGCCTACCTATTAGGTAAGGGCACCATTACTTGAATGCATGTAGTATTGCCATCATTTCCTTCTCATAAATGGGTTTGTGTAAGTCCTTTCCCTTGAGTGGCCGACTTTCAAAAGAAAGGGGCCTTCCTTCTTGCATTAGAACAACACCAATGCCATTTCCCGAGGCATCACATTCCGCGATAAAGGTTTTTGTGAAGTATGGTGTGGTCAAGACAAGAGCTTTTCACATCATCTCTTTAAGTTGTTCAAAAGCTTGAGTTGCCTCCAGAGTCTATGAAAATGCATCGTTCTTAGTTAGTATTGTTAAAGGTGTTGTTATTCTTTCATAGTTTCGAACAAACTTTCGGTAGTAACTTGTCAAACCCAAAAATCCTCTAAGATTCTTCAATATTTTGGGAATCGGCTAGTCCATCATGGACTTAATCTTGTTAGGGTCTACCTTAACACCTTCATGAGATACAATATGACCTAAATACTTTACCTCCTTCACCCCAAATAAACATTTGGATGATTTGGCATATAGTTGTTGCTCCTTTAGTAGTTGTAGCACCCTGTCAACATGTCGAACATGATCCTCCCAAGACTTGCTATAGATTAGTATATCATCAAAAAATACTAACACAAATTTTCGAAAGAAAGGATTGAAAATGGAATTCATCAACCTTGGAATGTGGAAGGTGCATTCGTAAGGCCAAAAGGCATGACGAAAAATTCATAATGGCCTTCATGAGTTTGGAATGTTGTTTTTGGGATGTTTTCTTCCTTCATTCTAATCTGATGATACCCTAAACAAAGATCCAAGTTTGTGAAGTATATTGCTCCATGTAGTTCATCTAACAATTCATTAATGATGAGAATGTGAAACTTATCTTTAATAGTGATCTTGTTGAGCTCTCTATAATCTGGACACATACACCATGAGCCCTCTTTCTTGAGTACCATTACCACCAGTGCATAGTAAACTTTGGCCAGGTCTAATAATGCCAACCTCTAACATTTCTTCAACCATATGCTCAATTTCGCTCTTCTGTGCATAAGGCTATCTATAAGGCCTGATGTTAGGAGGAACACTCCCATGAATTAGGTCAATAGCATGATCATGATTGTGAGTGGGTGGAAGACCTCTGGGAATATATTCAAATACTTTGGAATGCTTATCAATGATCCCTTGGAGATCTATGGGAATATATGGCTTAGATGTTTGAACATCTAGTGAGCATAGTTGTACAATTACACCATGATGCCCATTTTTCAATAATGTTGTCATGCCATTAGAGCTTATCACCTTACTGGGTTTCCCTGTGATACCCCTTAACTCAATTTCCTTTCCTTCCAATGAACATTTCATGAAAAGTTCTTGAAAATTAAAAGCCATTGTTCCCAATGATTGTAACCATTGGATTCCTAGTATGACATCAACACCACCAATGGGTATAACAATCATGGGACTATTCGTTACATATTCCCCCATCTTCAGATTGATCTTATGGCATTTTCTTGAGCAATTGATAGTTCATCCATTTTCAATCATTACTTGAAACTATAACGCTCGATATATAAAGCAATTGAGAGCTTTGGCTAATATATAGTGAATGAAATTACGAGTACTAGTAGAATCAATTAGCACTATTACCTTTTTCGTTTTGATATATCCTTTGATCTTGAGGGTTTGAGGAGTGCTAATTCCAGCCAATGCATTACATGATATGGTGGGAGTCAACTCTTTAGAAGAAATCTCTTCTACATTGTCATCTTGAGATGGTTCGTGTCTTGTTCTTGTTCTTGTTCCTCTTCACAATCTATGTAGAATAATTTCTTCTCACCACACTTATGTCCCTTACTGTACTTGTTGTCACAATTAAAGCATAAAAAACCTTTTGCTTTTCTTTCCTCCAATTGTTGAGGTGTCAACCTTGTAGGTTGAGGTGTTTTAGAAGAAGGAACATTATTCTCTCGATAGATGTTAGGAGTGGTCCTTCTAGTATCCATAGCCATATTTTTATTTTCAACATTTCTCGCCACCCTGAACGCATTCTCCAAACATTTGGGTTCCCAAAGGCGAACCTCATGTTGAATGTTATCCTTTAAAGTTCCCATGAATACATCAATCATGTGCTCATCTGGAATATCCGTTACCTTTATATTCAATCTTTGGAAGTTCTCAATGTGCTCCACAACTAAACCCTTTTTCTTGAGATTTATCAATTGGCTAAAGAAGGTATTGCTCCTTATATCCTCATAGTGTGCTATCATTTCTTCCATGAAAATTGTCCAAGTGACAAGTGATTTGTGAGAATAAAGCCATCGATACCACACAAATTGATTGGGTTCTAAATATAAAGATGCAATTCGTACCTTTTGTGTGTGTGGCACATCATGTAGATCAAATAACTGCTCCATCTGGAGTATCCATGTGATTGGATCCTAGCCATCAAACTTCCTCATATTGATCTTAGGAAAGTGGTTGGTCTTCAACCCAAAGTTGGAGTTTCTCCAGTCTTGATTCATCTTTCTCGTGTCCTCATCATGAATTTCACGGGATACATTTTCACTTTCAATTGGCCTCTCTATTAGGAAAATTTTCAATCCTTCCATGATCTCCCTTTTTAAACCATCCATCTTAGTATCCATTGTTTCTTCCAACTTAGCTTCAGTTGAATCCATCGTCCCTTGTAGTTCATCTTTTGTTACTTCCTTCTTTAGTAAATCATCCCTGCGCATTTCTTCACCTTCATCAAGAGTCCAAGTAGGATTGCCTGAAGACTTAATTGGTGTTTCCCTTTTTTGGTGGCATGTTGGCCAAGTATCACTTTTAAACCTTGATTTGGAGGTGTTTCTGCTAGACGATCTTTCTTCTGTTGTATCTCCAAAATTCCGACCCTTCTGGGTCTAAAATTTTATTCTGTAGTTATCGGATATGTCTTCTATAGAATGCCACATGTCTGATCAAAATTGGATGTGCCAAGTGGAAGTTATGGTAACCTCCCCATACCTTGTTTATTTTTGGCCCTTCCAAGAAAGCGTACTTGTAAAGTGTGCCAAGAGCACACTATATGATATTTGATTCTAACACTTGCACCAGAAATACTACAGACTATCCACTCTCCAATGCAACTAGCCTCACTTAATTTGGATACTCACTAAAGAAGATATCATTTTTTTACCTGGAACACTTGTTTGAGACTAGTTAATATGACTAGTCAACTACCCTATCTTACACATGATGTATATATAAAAATAGGATTCCCGAGAAGTTGAAATTTTTATCACAGATACCTTAATAATTTATGTGAGTTTCAAGGTCTGAAACGTCACATAAAAAAATTTCTAGCGAAAATGATGCGATGACTAAATTCAGGATGATTCCAGAACCCGATCTTACACAAGCTATATCTCCGCAAGTATAAAGCCTCAGGAGGTAAAATTTTAACCCCAAATACCTTGCTCTGTCTACTAAATATTCTCTAGGATTTCCTTATGAAACATCATAGAAAAAAAGTTATAGTGAAAATTCCAAGGTGTCTTAGATGCAGCAGCGAAACCCCAAGACCTTGAGCTCTAATACCAAATGTGAAGAACCAAATATCAAAATAACATAAAAACCTCATAATAAGTACTCGATGCCTTGACAAAGATAATTTCAGATAATAATCCTCTTCAAGGGGGCAACCTCCTTATACACCACATAAATTTACAAAAACAAGAGGATTCCAAATGAAAAGGTCTCCTTGGTATATATAGGAGACTAGGAGGTACACATACAACTAATGGACCCAAGCCGACATAAATAAAATAACATTACTAATGTAATATGCCCCAATTAAGGGGTAATGTACCACTATTTAGGGCTTAACACATTACTTTTCCAGCGTTGCATCCTGAGGGCTTGTAGTTCTCTCACGTACCTCGACGTATATTAGAAGACTACGGTCACTTCGTCGTACCTAGAGGGGCTCTTGTCAAACAGTTGTGCATCAGACAACATTAATAGTGATTATGCTCCTATCTTGGAGACCACCTAGAATCCTTGAAACAACTGAGCAAACCTACCGATCATCTTATTGTTGTAGTGCACTGAAAACAACATTAAGGAAGATTACCTTCTCGTACCAGGGTGGCTTGAGAACCCCTAATGTATATTTGAGGGCTACAACAACCTGACACTCCTGTGAGGACCCTTTTTGCCTAAGCCTTTCGGGTATACATTTATTCGGCCAACTCTTACATTTCTCTAGTACAAAATTATGATCAGTTGTTACCTGAGACTCTTATATTCATATTAGTGATCAGTGGCGGGGTTGACATATTGGTCCTAACTTTCACATATACTTGGCATAACTGATATCGTGTTGCAGATAATTTCCCCTTTGCCCTTACCTTCACATTCCCCTCATCCATTCATAGCCTTTAGACCATTCTTGACCTTGTATCGTGATCTCCTAGGGAATTTATAGACTTTTCCATTGTCTTTCCCTATGGGTCACCCGAGACTTTTCCTGAGTTGACAGTGGGTCTTGCCCCGATGTGTTGTCCATTGGTTGCAATTGCACAAGGCTCTAGTGAAAACTACAATCTGTGCGATAACAATACCAATTGACAACTAGGAGGATTTTGTAAGGCTTAAAACAAGGAGGATGATTAATATTGAATTGAGTGATTAATATGGGGGGGATATGTTAAAATTTCACCTCGTGACGACATATTTGCACTCATAGAACCTAATGTTACCCATCAAAACTTTTACCTTACCTCATGATAATAGATTTGTAGTTATAGAACTTGTATCTTACTCGAGTTGATAATGGTGATCCAAATATACAACCATGATAATGGTGAAGGTTGATTGATAACAAATTATGTGATTAGTATGGGGAGAATATAACTTATACAATAGAACTTATACCTTACTCGAGGTGATAATGTCGATCTCGATCCACAACCATGATATTGGTGAAGGATGATTAATGGTGAATTGAGTGATTAGTATGGGGAGAATATGTTAAAATTTCACTTCACATTTTTCCTCATAGAACATATGCCTTGCTTGTTAGAACTTAATCACCGTTATCACCTCACGTAAGGTATTAGTTCTATTCTCCCCATATTAATCACTCAAATAACTATTAATTATGTTTCACCATTATCATGGTCATGGATCAAAATTACCTTTATAACCTCGGGTAAGATATAAGTTCTACGCGTGCATATGTGTTGTCATGAGGTGAAATTATTCTCCCCATATTGATCACTCAATTCACTATTAATTATCCTTCACCGTTATCATGGTTGTGGATTGGGATCACCATTATCATGGTTGTGGATTGGGATCACCATTATCACCTTGGGTGAGGTATAAGTTCTACCAGGTAAGGTGAGTTCTATTCTCCATAGGGATAAGTTATATTCTCCATATACTAATCACTCAATTCACCATTAAATATCTTTCACCATTATCATGGTTGTGAATCAAGATCACCATTATCATCTTGGGTAAGGTATAAATTCTATTGGATAAGGTATAAGTTGTACGAGTGAAAATTTGTTGTCATGATGTGAGATTTAACATATTGTCCCCATATTATTTACTCAACTAGCTATTAATTATCCTTCACCATTATCATGGTTGTGGATTGAGATTACCGTTTTCTCTCAATTTGTGATCATTTCTATGAGAGCGAAGTTGTTTTCATTAGGTTAAATTTTAACAAGTTCTCCTCATGCTTATCACTTAATTTGTTATTAATCATCATTCACCATTTTCATAGTTGTGGATCAAGATCACCATTATAACATTAGACAAGGTATCATTTCTATGAGTACACATCTATTGTCACGAGGTGACTTTTGAACATATTCTCTCCATACTAATCACTCATTTTGCTTAATTGTCTTTTATTATTATGATGGTTGTGGATTGCGATCACCATTATCACTTCGTGTTATGAGAACATTTAATGTAAATTTGAGTTGAGGGTTTTGTTGGACCCTTGGGACTGCCTCATTTATTGTTAACCACTTTAGTGATTATTGCGGTCCCACACTTTGGGGTCTTAAAGAGTAAACCCTAATAATATATATTGGTGAGGCTCTAGTGTCATTCTACACAATGGACAATACACACAATGCTTTATATGCTTCGATATTTTTTTATGAAGATGTCCTTGAATGTTTAAGGGTGTTTCTTAACACTGCCATTCTACTTGAGTTACCATGTGTTTGTTCTTCTTAATCCCCTTACATGGTATCAAAGCTATGTTTCTATATGTGTAAAAATGATGATGCCCTGTGTTGATCGTTGATCATGAGAACCGACTAGGTGTGAGAAGAGATAACAAATCTCATTTATCCTAGTTCGTGGGATACTAAAGATTGAAAACCATTGTTTGAATAGTGTGACACTATGGAAAAGTAATCATTGGTAAATCTAAAGTTGCGTAAGAATGCTTGATTGAAGTTAAATGTTTGGAATTATTAATGGAGGACATAATTCTATGTGTGTAGCATTGAAGAGCGAATTGCATGTTCAAACTCGATTTTTGAAGGTAGTCGATGAAGTGACTAAGAATATTGTAGGTTTGTTTGTATATCTAATTGTGAATAGTGGGTGTGAACATAAGTTTCCCAACCACTGTTTGTTGTTGAGGACATGGTATAAATTTGATGAGAACTCCTACCCATCGAGGAATTTTTTTATGATGAGTTTATTTTTAAAATTGCCCTTTGCATGACGTTTTATATTTATTTTTACCCATCATTTAAATGTTGGAAATATTGTTGTCATTGATGTTAAAGACAAGGGGAGGCTACAAATGTTCAAAATAAAGATTTGCAGTTCAGAGTCGTTTACATGGTAATCTAGTAACTTCACTATCTTTAGCGAGCTCCTAAATCTAACAGAGCCACTATCTACAACGACACCACAAATCGGACCAGAGTGACTATTTGAAATTGCAGTGGATAAAGTTTCTGGTCGACCCGGTGGCTCAGTGCCTTGGTGGTTGGGACATAGATTGTAGACGAGTTATTTCCCCGGTGATTCGATTAAACAATGATTCTGGTGAAGAATTGTGAACATGGAGCGTGGTTGAATTTTGACTATTAATTGAAGAGATCAACGATTGAGATCAAATGAACCAAAGTACCAGGACATTTGAACGTCATATCATATAGGATATTGGAGATTATGTGTAAACGCTATATATGGATATATGATATATTCAATATATGATATCCGATATCCCCGATGCCTGAAGTTCCGATATCAAATATCGGATGTCCGTGTAACCAGATTGGAGCATCAACACAACGTTAAAGACCTGGGGGCTCAATGGGCCAGTGACCGATATACTTGATACTTGAAGCTCCGATATCGGATATCAGATTCATCCTCAAGACAAAACTCTTATACACTTTTCGATACCCCGATATCTGGTGTAAATTGAAGGGTCGACTTGTTTCTACTCAACTTAGTGCCGACCCATAAAAATTCTCTATGGTGACTTCTATAAATAATGGTGTCCTAATCTATTTTAGTGTGTGGATGGGAAGTGAGGCTTTGGGGTTCTCAGGTGCTAGAGAATGAAAGAAAGCGAGATGTAATTTTCTAATGGTGGTAGGGAGGTGTGAGGTCAAACAAAGAATATCAGAAGTCTTGTTGATTGTTAACATGTGGAGAATTTAATGGTAATTTCAACAACAACATAGCAGTTGTTGAAATACAAAATTTATGTAGATGGAATCTTGAAGTGAAGTGATGTTTTTGTACAAATGAAAATTTAAGAAGAATTTAATCCAGACATAAAATTTGATGATTGATATCTCCAACATGTTGGTGCCTGTAAGGTATCTCCAACAGGTTGGCGCCTGCAAAAATTGTAATTGTAGGTTGGTGCCTACAAGTGTTGTTGAGTTGGTGCTCAGGTGAAGGGATTGGTGTTTCTTTCAGGTGGATGCCTATAAACATTGTAATAGATTGGTGTTTGTAGCAGGTTGTTGCATGTGAATATATTTCAATAAAAGTTTCATGTGGTTTTCTCCCATTTGGGTTTACACATTAATTCTTTGTGCACTGTGCATTATATGATTGTATATATTTCTTATTGATTACTTATGGTTGATAAAGTAATGAAATGATAAGTGTAGTATAGTAAAAAGAGAAACAACAGTCTCACACTGATTCACCCTCCCCCCTCTTAGTATAAGTAAGTGTGTCAACATTAAATATTATGTATTATATGTGTTTTTGTTAATTTTGTTGTGAATACTTTGATCATTATTAATATGCCTCAATTAATGGATAGGTGTGCCCTAAGTGAAAGTGGCATGAATGGATGATGAAGTGGAAGAGAGGGGAAGTTAAGGGAGAGAGGGAGGGGAGTTGAAGTGGAAGAGAGAGGGAGTTAAGTGGGATAGAAGAGAGAGAAAAAGGGAGGCACCCAAGTTAACTGGAGTGAGTCATAGTTCAACTGATGACTAAGTGGGAGAGAGAGATAATGAAGTGAGAGAGATAAAAGGTAGTTGCCCTAGATTAACTCAAGCAATCTACCTCGTAAAAATCACCATGTTCCACTTCATCTCTAACTGATGCATGTGCCCAGTTCACTGAAGATACTCCAAGTTTAGAATCCTAGTCATGAGAGAGAAAAGGTAGGTGCCCTTAGTGGAGAGAGAGAAGAGTGGTAGGCACTCCGGTTAACTCAGTCAAAGTACCTCGTAAAATCCACATGCCAACACACATTATGACTAGAGGATGCGCTTTGTTGACTTAGACATAGTCCTAGTCCACTTAAGAATCATGCCACATCACAACCTATTCCATGTGTGCACCTTACCTTTGCCATTTGTCACTATTAGAGATTGCACGTGTCAGACTTTGAGGGTGCCATGTGTCATATCCCAGAACCGCCAAGTGTCAACTCTGTCAAGTTGCCACATGTCACACTGCATGACCTACTACTAAAAATAGAAAGTGCTTGCATGTCAATGAAATTAGGCTCATCAGGCTCAGTTTTCTGCAAGGAATATGAATGTGTTCAGATTCAGCATGCACGCATTGTGAAAAATAAACATGTCTCACATGTCATCCAGGAAAGGATCATTGGAATCGTGAGCTTGCAAGGACTTTGAATATGTGGTAAAAACTGCCACGTGGACCTCTAAACTCCGTCTCCTCAAAAGTAGGAGAACTGCTAAAAACATCCATCTCCATTTGTTCTCATGAAAACCTGTGTAGCCTCTGTCTCTGAAACAAGAAAATCACCATTGAACCACTCTGTACCGACTGAACTCAAAGTGAACCAACCTTCGCTTAGAGCCAAGTCGTCTCTGGGAAACTATTTGAATGCCAACCATATGGAAGACATTGGCTCCTAACCCTCAAGATTTCTAAGTGAGAAAATCTAGGGGTTAACAAGCCCCTTCACACAAATTCAACACTCTATTTTTTAACCAAGTTTTGAAGAATTTATCCTTGCATGCATAAGTTAGTTTTTGAATAGTTTTAAAATGTTTAGGAGGTTGGTTTAAGGGTGTATACATGCAATTTAATGATTATGATCCATTAATGGTACAATAAATGCATTTTTCTATGTTCTCCATGAATATTCCTAAGGTTTAGACAATAAAGGCACCCCTAGGAACATTGTACGGGTGAAGGATTGATGCATTTCCCCCCTTGAGGTATTGTTGAACCTCACCAAAGTGTAAAAAAACATTGCAAGAATGAAAATGCATCACCATTGGGGCTCCAAGGGAATTGTGGGCTTGAAAACAATGTGTTTTTCCATATGGGCCTATGCTAGAACCCTAGGTAAGCCAAAACCCCCCAAAAACTAAAAAATATCAATGGATAGGTTGTAGCATCTCACTTGGATCAAGACACAATGCATTTTAATCTCCAAGATAGCCATTGTAGTTCCCTCCCCCTAACCCCCAACCCAGTGAAGGCACTAAATCAAGAAATGTATCCATAAATCGTAGCTTGGTAGTGTTTAAGCTTAGCCTTCTTTTTATCCTTGCTTAACACTTCCTCTTTGTGTCGTTTATGACATCTCTTAGCTGATTTTTTAAATTTTATTGACCATCTGTTAAATGACATAGGCAAGAGGGTTTATGGTTAATTGAGCAATTAATTTTTCTTTGGTCAAGCAACGCTACAAACCTAATACTCCAAAAAACATAACTCCACTATTCCACTATTATTTTTAGACCCTCAATAAAAGTTTTTATGGTTGATCATAAATTGTCTTTAGAATTTGGATATGAAAACCTCCATAGAACCATATGTTTATCAACCAAAATCTTGGCATAAAATTGGATTCCTCATGCATAATTACCTATAAATCGTCTGGTCACAAGGCATACTTGGTTGCCAATCCACCATTGTTGTGCTTTAATTTAATTTTATTGGATTTTTAATTAAATGATGAGAATTTTAATAATGCAGGTCGAAGACCCCATCACCATCATACTTTACCCAAATGCTAGGTTTGAATCCAAAATCATGCTTGTCACCCATGATTACCCAGATTAGTTGATTACATGCCTCATACTCTTTAACAACATTGGATGTTAACTCGATGATGAGATATATTAAAAAATAATATTAATTGATGATAATTCTTAACTAAGGGGCTAAGTGTGATTTCCCCTACTGAAAGCAATCAAAAGTTGCAAAGATGACATTATGTATCTACAAAAGGGAAAATCAACTTCACCTTGCTTTTATTTCATTAGTCCCTTTTCCGTCATGTTAAAATTTTCTCATTAATTAAGCATGCATTACCTTCATTAAATTGGTATGTTAGTCTAGTTGTTATGGTTTTCTTAGTAGATTATTGGACTATTGAGATAGTTTGTTATCCTCTATCTCACAAGCATCTTGTTAACCTAGGTATGATGTTATGTCATGTGTTTACCAATGGGTTTCTTATGTAGAGATATAATTGAAGAAAGAAAGTGCACAATAAGGATTAAGGAGAATGAGTGAAAAGTCGAAACCTAATGCAATTCCCTCAAGCTCAAGGAGTAGAGAGGCATCCTTGAACCAAAGAAAACATAGAGGGATGTAAGAGGGACTCAAAAAAATTGAAAGAAGATCCATTGTTGACAAGGCCTCGTGCCTAAAGTGGGATGTGGGTTGGGGGGATGTATTAAGACATCACCCAAGCAAGCAAAGAATGCAAAGACAACAAATGTTCCCACCAACTGCAAACCAAAGAAACTCAAGCTTCTACCCCTGTGAAAACTCATTGACCATAGGATGAATGCCCCCTTTTCTTTGCTTCAAACCATTTATTAACTAATGCACTACTTTATTTGTATTTTTAATTCTGTCCCTCTTTGCAATATAGCTTTACAAGTTTGGGGAATCAAATTATCCATCATACTAACTAGTTATCTCATGAACCCACTCTGAAAATGTTGAACCCCCCACTCTTTGTTCATTGGTCTATTTATCTCCTCCTTCCTTGGAAGGCCAAATGAACTAAGAATAATTTATGCGAACCCAAGAGACAATAACTTTCCATTCTAAGTCTAGTTGAAGTGGAGTCCATGGTGTTCTCCATGGTTGAGTTTCCTGGTCGGTCAAGTTCTGATGACACTTATGGTCAGTTGTAAGTTGATTGTGGTCCAAGTTGAATTTAGTCCAAATTCAACTTCCACATCTCAAAGTCAATGTAAACAAGTCATCATCCAATCAGATGATCCGATGACATGTGTGAGATGACATATGCCTCCTCCATGTACTCATATTGTCTCATAGTTGCCTCCAAATCCAAAGCTAGACACTTGGTGGTCCATAGGAGTGCAATTGGCTTTGGACTCATAGTTGCCTGCAACTTGGAGTCACGATCAAAACATAGTTGTCATCTCCCCTTTCACTTCTTCCATGTTGATACCATATGAGTTGTTTGCAACTTCATGAATTTGTTTCCCTATTATTTGATACAAATTGAAAACCATTTAAGATAAAAAAAAAAAAAAAACATTGAAATTATCATAAGAAATATGATCATTGTATTTGCAAACTAAAAACTCTTAAGATTATAAAAGAGTCCATCGATCTCCTCATAGAGAAAAAACCTGAAATAGAAGGTGTGGAGATTATGGTTGGTAATATAGTCACTCCAAATTTAGAACTTATCCTAGTGACCAAAAACTATTATGCTTGCCCAAAGGAAGCATTTTCAGCTAGAATTGCGAGGTAAAATATCACTTGCTTTCTCTCATCATCGATAATGAGAGTGATAAAACCCCAATATCTTAGAAGCTAGTTTCATGTCTATACCTTCCTAGTACAACCCATCCTACTCCCTCTCACTTGGGTTATGTCAAAGATGTTGGGAATATAAGGCAATGTACAATCACTTTTTCCATTGGACCCTTTAAGATTATATTTCATTATGTTGTCACTCCACTTGACTATTATGTGTTAATCCTTACGTGTCTTTATCGATGTAATTAACATGGAACTCCTTATGGATGACACAACACCTATAGATTTTAGAAAGATGGCAAAGAATACAAACTCACATTTTCTTCTTCTTCACCAAGCCCTCCTTCTAGAACTCAAACAATGGAATGGGGTTAATATCAATATGTAGTTTGCACCAAAATGTGGTCTTCCAAGCAAAAGAGGATGATGTTGACAAGTTCACTTCTTCAAGTACTCAAACTATTACAATTTCATATTCATATTTTAAAGAACCTCCAAGTTTATCTCGTCTTAGAATCATCCAATATGATGTTGATTTGGCAACATGTTCTTCACCACATTCTTTTTTTGCATTTTGCTCCATGCCTCTTGTTGCGAAAGCTTCTTAAAGGATCTCATGAGCCACGAAGATCTCAACTACAATTTATTTCCTCACCTACTAGTTTCTAGGAACAAACTTTGCTACTAGTTCTTAAGTTGCTCGCACCATTGAGATGCATCCTATTTTTTTTACTCCACCCCATAGAGATCCTATAGTGTTGGGGAATCTCCCTTCAATGGACCCTTATTTTGTTTCCATTTGGGAGTTGTTGTCCTAGCCCTCTAGTTCTTCAATGGTTTATTAGATAGTGTTGGCAACATTACTTGTCTTCAGCATCAGGACACGCAGGTCGGCAGGTTGCAGGAAGAGCGCCCAAGTGCAGCGCACAGAAAAAGTCCTTTTCGGACTTAAAATCAAGTGAGCGGGCAGGATTATAGTGTCAACGGTCCGGATCCATCTATATGAGCAGATCAACGGTTGGCGGGAGATCGCAAATAGGGAAGTTGCGCCGAAGTTAACACACTAGATCGCACCCATATTATGTGCAGGGGAGAATAGCAGTCATCCATCCAAAGACGCGTAGCGCGAGATCTAGTCACGTCGGCATTTCGACATTCGGGAGTTCGAGGGGCGAGAGTTTCATGCTGTTCTACATCGCGAAAACCCGAACCCCGATAGCACCGAAAGTGGGGCCCGCGGTATCACGAAGCATTTTCAGTTGTCCATCCAAAGGGGACACCTGGCGGCAAACTGAGCCATCTCGGCGTTTCGCCCATCACGACTCCAAGGCGCAAAGAACAACTTCATTATATTCCGATGCATGAGGTGCCAGGAGAGTCTTGGACCCGGGCCCACAATATCGCCGAGTGAGTTTCAGGACCGTCAGATCTCAGAAGGACGCATGGCACCAGACTGAGCCGTCTCGACGTTTCGCTCATCATGATTTCTAAATGCAAGGATTAGCTCCTTCCCATTCACGAATGCCGAAAGCTCTACGGTCACAACCCATGGTCACTTGGAGAAAGAAAGGAGTTGTGTACAGAAGGCCAAAGGTACCGAGTTCAGTTACAGAGGGGATCCTCGCGATGTCCAGGCGCCATCAGGTCCGACCTCACTATTGTTTCTCGCTTGGAGTAAATGATGGCAAGAGCGGGTGGTTGAAACCTCTTTTCATTCATTAAGTATAGAGAATGGAGGGTCTGGCAAGTGGTCTGCTCAAGGAGGTCCTGTGTATCAAATTTTTCAAAGAAGCCATGCCGAAGTCCTCGACTCGACAGAGAAGTCTGCGCATGCTAGCCCAACACGTAATGGCTCAGCTACCCTCCTTACAGGGGCCATGCGTAGTTAAGGTGGCGCTTAAAGAAAGATATCAGTACGAATTTGACTGAAGGGACACCAAGCTTTGGGTGACTGGATACGCCTCTGTGAGGTGAATTTTCTTGAGTATATAGACTCAGTCTTTGTATTTTGTAAATGATCGATGGTTGAGCAAGGCTCCCGATTGTAAAGTTTTGATGAAGCGTTGGTCGCTCTGGTTAATGTATAAGGCATCTGAGACTTCTTACTTTATGGATGTCAACTTCTTTTTCATCTCTGTTTACTATGTTAGAACGGCTCGGAATTGGAGGATCCAGTCGAGTTGTAGCTGTTATAGGATGATGTAGGTTGGATCACTGTAGTAGTTACATTGTTTCTAATCGGTTCCTGTTATTTTCGTAGCGTTGAATGACTTAGAATTGGAGGATTCAGTTGAGTCACTCTTCAGCTCCTTGAAGCTCCGGACCAAGAGGATCTTGGCTCCTGAGTTTTTCATCCTCAAGCTGTCGAAGCCCTGTTGCTTGAGGCAGTCTTGCTCGCCCTTCTCTCAAGTCTTCCATCTACCACCCTTTAATCCATTTATTGACAGAAGTTGGATCAAGACCTCCCTTGCTGCATACATACCATGCTCGGTCTCCTGTGTCAAAGTTTTATCTTCTTGAGTCTTTACCCATTTGATCACCCCCATTTATTAAATCGTGACATAAAACTGATGGGCGTTGGGCTCTGCTCCTATAAGCAATCCAGGAGTGACTTCTGACGCTAACATTTCTGGCGTCGTTTCCAGGGATGAAGTTGAAAATTTTCCCCGGGATTGAACGACATTGAGCCTCTGATCCTGAAGGTGCATCGGGTATTAGAGCCTTTGAAGATTGCTACTGTGCACCTGGTGACTCCATTGTGACGACTCCACTGTGGCGAACCTGCCGTGTTAATTGTGGCTTTCAGAGGCAGGCATACGCGGTCTCATCCACAACTGCCTCTAGCCACACCTGAAGCAGATCCAGAGGCGGTGCTAAGAAAGGGAAAGGCCTATGAAGAAGAAGCATCCACCACCGAACCAGGTAATCCACCATATCCTTCTGTGGGAACTCCTTTTTCTCCTCCTCAGTTTCTCGACAGACCTGTTTCTGAAGTTTCCCGTTTCCTAAATTTCGGGAGTGTTCCTGTTGAAGTTTCCTCTCCTGGTCTGGAACCGGAGGGACGAGACCTTGTCACTCCCCTCTCCCCTGAAACTGTACCTTGGCGTAGACCCGGGACCACAGAATATTTCCCCACTCCTATCTTTACTACTCCTGTGCAAAGAGAAGCACCTGCTGACTTGAGCTCGTTAGCCTTCTCCTTAAATCTCCTCTTGTTCCCCACTCCGCTTTGAGACTCATTCCCAATAGCCCCTTCGCGAACTCCTTCTCCTCCCAGTTCTCCTCCACCTAATATTCCTATGGTTGGTGCTAATCCCCCTCTGAATAGAATGGACGCCATAATCACTGCCAGATATGCTCCCTTAGTTCTACCCCATCCTATGAATCCTCTCCCTGTTGGAGATTACTTGAAATACATGCCCAAGTTCACCGGGGAAGGGGACGTAACTGCGGAGGAGCACTTGGCTGCTTTCTACAGTTACGCAGACAACCTCAACATTGAAAATGAAGATGTCTGGATGAGAGTCTTCGTCCAGAGCCTGGATGGCGAGGTGAGGAAATGGTTTAGAGGATTGGCTCCAGGATCTATTACTGGGATTGAAGCTCTAGATAGTGCTTTCCTGAGGCAGTGGGGAGATAGGAAAGATTTCATGTATTACATGACAGAGTTCGGGTCTCTGAAGAAGATGGAAGGAGAGTCCATCTTCGACTTCTCCAAAAGATTCAATAAGATGTATAATAGGATTCCTGCTGAAATAAAGCCCTTAGAAGCCTCAACCAAAAGTTCTTATGCTAGTGCCTTTGGTCCCGATTTTTGTCTCTTATTAAGAGAAAGAAGAGCCACCTCCTTAGCTCAAATGCAAGATGCAGCCATAGAGGTGGAATCTAATGTATTAGCAGCTGACAGACTGAGGAACAAGGTTGACGCAGACAGGAGAAAGGGAAGATCTGAAGCCTCAACTTCTRGCYCGTCGRTGCCCCAYCCTCAAGTGGACGAGTTGACCAAGCTGGTGAAGTCTCTGTCTGCAGAGATGGAGAAAATGAAGGTGGAGGGAARACAAGCATAYARGRSSYCTCAAAAYGCYGAAAACAAAGGAGGTTTCAGGAGGCCAAACAATATAACTCCCCCGACTATGCAGAGAGAAAGGGGAAGAGATAGAGACGACTAGAAAATTCAGGCCCCTTTTCAAAACAATTTCATGGCCGAGGAGGAACAAGAAGGAGCAGAGGAACTTGGTCTTGAAATCCATTGCTTCGGAGACATGCCTCCTTTTCCTCATCTCACTCAATCAACATATGAGGAGTCTCTCATGGACAGTCGGCTAAATGAATTGAGCAAGGGAGACAAGGCTAGTGGCAGCCAAGGCAGATATGATCTGAGGTCTAAAAAAAGGACAACAACACCTGATGTTCTTGAACGGTCCGCTAGAACAGAGAAGCATGTTAATGAAGTAGCGGACAACAACAGAGGTAAGAAGGATCAACCCCTCTCTCCCATTTTCCAGAGTCATGTTCCCGAAATAAGAGAAGTTCCCAAGCTTACATCTTCTTTTAATTTCGAGCATGAGATTCAAAAGATTAGAATCCCTGTGCCCCTGATCGAGCTAATTAAACATGAAGAATTCAAAAAACGCTTCTTTGAGATATTACAGTCTGAAGCCTCATACCTTCCCACAGACTCCATCAACTTGCAAGAGGAAAAGCCTGCAGTTATTTTAGGTCCTATGGTAGAAGACAAGAATGACTCGTCCCCTCCTTTCTACACTTCCCTGAACATACATGACAAGGTACTGCACAATTGCTTGATGGATTCGGGGGCTTCTCACAACCTTATGCCCAAAACTGTCATTGAAGAGTTAGGACTAGAAGTCACCCGAGCCTATCATGACCTCTATTCATTTGACTCTCGGAAAGTTCAGTGTCTAGGAGTTATCAAAGATCTGGTCGTGACCTTGTTTCAGTTGCCCATGAAAAGTGTGGTCATGGATATTGTAGTGGCCGATGTACCCCCCAAGTTCGGTATGTTGTTATCAAGATCTTGGATAAAAAGACTAGGGGGAACCTTGCAGATGGACCTCACATATGCTACTATCCCAGTCTTTCGAGGAGAGCATAGAAGGTTATACAGAGAAGCCCAACTGGCCTATATAATTAGCGATGAAGCCAACCCTACCAATCATCCCATCTTTGCCTTGGACACTGATTTAGGCTCCAGTTTACTACAACTCACCCATGCCCTCGAGCCTCCTCTCAAACTCAGAAAGTAGCCCACCATTTCCCCTAAATTTCCTCCCTCCATCACCCCTGTCTGGAAAATGTTCTTTGATGGAGCCTCTTCCAGGGAAGGTGCTGGAGCTGGGGTGGTTTTTGTGTCACTCGCTCAGGAAACCATATCTCTATCATACAAGCTGGAATTTGAAGCTACCAACAATGTGGCAGAGTATGAAGCCCTCGTCCTAGGGTTGAGAGCCGCAAGGGAAATGGGAATTCAGGAGGTAGCAGTGTTCGGTGATGCAGAGTTGGTGGTCCAACAGGTCAGAAACGCTTATTAGGCTAAGCATCCTCGACTCAGAAGCTACAGAAATGAGGTGTGGGACCTAGTTGACAGTTTCTTCTCAGCATTTAACATTTCTTTCATCCCAAGAGAGGAAAACACGATGGCAGATTCCTTGGCTACATCAACAAGTAATTTCAAAGTACCCTTGCAGCCTAAATTCAGATATGATGTGGAAGTAAAATACAGGTCCTCCATACCTGACAACGTCAAGCATTGGAAGGTATTCGAGGATGATCTCGAGATCAAGAAGTTCTTGGAGATCGTCGAAGAATTTTCAAAGATGCATATCGACGAAGACTATGTCTCTGAAGAAAGGCTTGATGAGGGTAATTTTCTGAATAAGATTGCAGAGTGTAACATTGTGCAGTTGCCCAACAATCATATTCCAAGAGGACTAGTTCCTCTAGAAAGGATTTTTTATGGAAATGATGTGGCATTAAAAGGAGAGATCTCAGCAGATGATGCTGATACTATTTAGTGCAACATTGGCACCGAGAGTAAGCCCAGGTTTGTCAAAATATCGAGAAGTCTGACAAAGGAGCAGAGGTCAGAATACGTTGGACTGCTGAGGGAATTTGCTGATGTGTTTGCCTAGACATACGATGACCTCAAAACATATGACATTTCTGTCATCAAGCATAAAATCCCATTAAAAGAGGAGGCGAAGCCATTTAGGCAGAAGCTGAGACAGATCAATCCTATACTGCTACCTATCATGGAGAGGAAAGTGAAGAAGCCGCTTCAAGCTCAGATCATTGTACCACCGAGATACTCAGAGTGGGTGGCCAACTTGGTGCTAGTAAGGAAAAATAATGGAGAGATCTGGCTCTGTGTAGACTTCAAAAACCTGAACAGAAGCTCACGAAAGGATAACTACCCTTTGCCAAAGATGGAACACATACTACAGAAGGTAACATGAGCTTCCAGGATATCCATGATTGATGGTTTCTCTGGCTACAATCAGGTCTCTGTTCTGCCTCAGGACAGGGAAAAGACGACATTTACCACTCCATGGGGGACATTCATGTACGCCAAGATGTCGTTTGGATTAATGAATGCAGGGGCAACGTTTCAGCATGCCATGGACATAGCTTTCGTTGGGGAAAATGATAAATTTATGGTCGTTTATCTGGATGACATCACAGTGTTTTCAAAATCTGATAAAGAACAACGTCGCCATCTCAGGAAGGTTTTCTTGAAATGCAGAAATTTTGGCATTTCATTAAACCCCAAGAAATCTCTATTCGCCATGCAGGAGGGAAAGTTACTAGGCCACATAGTATCAGTGGAAGGAGTCAGAATTGACCCCAACAGAGTTGAGGCGATACAAGCCTTATCGATCCCGAGGTCCAAGAAGGAGGTCCAATCTTTCCTCGGTAAAATTAATTTTCTGAGGGGGTTCGTGCCTAACTTTGCTAAGGAGGTAAAGCTTATAACAACCATGTTGAAGAAAGGAAGTGAAGTAAGGTGGACCCCTCAATAGCGACATTCCTTTGAGAAAATCAAGAAGGCCCTGACTGAAGCTCCTGTGCTTATCAGTCCCGACTACTCGAAGGATTTCCTTATTTTCTCCTTTGCCTCACCTGACACAGTGGCTGTTGTTCTATTATAGACAAACGACATTGGGCAAGAGCAGCCTATTGCTTATTTCAGCCGAGCATTGAGGGATGCCGAAGTCAGATATGACACTATGGATAAGCAGGCCTACGCTCTAGTAAAATATCTCAAAGCTTTTAGAACCTACGTCCTGTAGTCAAAAATCATCGCCTATGTCCCCTCGGCTGTTGTTAAACACATTCTTATTCAGCCTGACATAGACGGGAGAAGGAGTAAATGGATAGCCAAAATTATGAGATTCGACCTGGAAATAAGGCCCACCAAATTGATCAAAGGTCAAGGTTTAGCCAAGCTATTGGATGAAGCAAACTTCCAAGCTCTGGGGATGAGTTTCATAAACGAATGCTCAGGAATTCCACAAAGTCGACTGTCTGAAATGGACCCTCGAAGAGAGCCCCCATTAGCTCGATGTCCTTGGTATAAGGATGTCATATACTTTTTGCAAGAGTTGCGACCCCCAGACGGCCTGCAAAGGAACAAAGAAAGAGCTCTGAAGCTCAAGGCAGTTAGATACTGCCTAATCGATCAAATGTTATATTGGAAAGACCCCCTGGGGGTACTTTTAAAATGCATGAGTCCACAAGAGGCCGAAATGATCGTGGTTGAATTTCATAGCAGCCTGTGTGGAGGGCACCATTTCTAGAAAGCCACAGTCCACAAAATCCTCAGGGCTGGATACTATTGGCCTACCGTGTTCACTGACGTCTGCAAAGGGGTCAAAGCCTGCATCAAATGTCAAAAATTTGTAGGAAAGCAGCAGCTCAAGTCTCTGCCGTTAAATCCGGTGGTGGTTTCATGACCTTTCTAGCAGTGGGGCCTAGATTTCATTGGAGAAATTCACCCTGCTTCCAGTGGGCAACACAGGTGGATCCTAACTGCTACAGATTTCTTTACCAAGTGGATCAAAGCTATCCCTACCAGGAGTGCTTCCCACAAGGTAATCATTGGGTTCCTGGAGGACCTCATCACGAGATTCGGCTGCCCGAGTAAAATTGTCACTGATAACGCAGCCGCTTTCGGGTCCGAGCCATTGGTCAAGTTCTGCGAGCAGTTCATAATCAAGCTGATTCACTCCACCCCATATTATCCATAGGGCAACGGTTTAGCAGAATYCTCCAACAAAAGCCTAATAAGGATCATCAAAAGGCTGTTGGAAGACAACAAGAAGGCCTGGCATTCCAGATTAAAATTTGCTCTATGGGCCGACTGAGTGACCACAAAGAGATCTATCGGCATCTCTCCTTTCCAATTAGTCTATGGAGCAGAGGTTGTTTTCCCTTCTCATTTAGCCATTCCTGTAGCAAAATTCCTCCAGGACCATAAGGAGGAGCCTTATGACATGATCAGAAGGATTCATCAGCTAGTGGAGGTCCACCAGGCCAGGGAGCAGGCAATGGACAGAATTCAGGACCATCAGTAGAGGATCAAGCAGGGTTTTGATAAGAAGGCCAAGAAGGAGAGGTTCTAGATAGGAGACCTGGTGCTGAAATGGGATGCTCCTAAACAAGATAAGGGCAAGCATGGCAAATTTGAAGCCCTATGGATCGGGCCCTTCAAAATCTCTGAGGTTTTCTCGAATAACACATATCGGCTACAGGATTTAGAAGGCGGAGAAGCTTTCAACAGCCCAGTAAATGGGCATTTTCTTAAAAAATGTTTTGTCTGAGTCTACGGTGGCTTTTGTGTTTTGTAAATATTGTCCTTTCTATTCTTCATTTTCACTTTTATTGTTTCGGCTTAATAAATGACTTCATAGCCCAACAACAAGGCACTGGAACTACAAATTGAGTCCTTAGAGCATCACAGGGATGACTCTATCCCCTATGGAGCCTAATGTTGGCAACATTACTTGTCTTCAGCATCAGGACACCCAGGTCGGCAGGTTGCAGGAGGAGCGCCCAAGTACAGCGCACAGAAAAAGTCCTTTTCGGACTTAAAATCAAGCGAGCGGGCAGGATTATAGTGTCAACGGTCCGGATCCATCTATATGAGCAGATCAACGGTTGGCGAGAGATCGCAAATAGGGAAGTTGCACTGAAGTCAACACACTAGATCACGCCCATATTATGTGTAGGGGAGAATAATAGTCGTCCATCCAAAGACGCGTGGCGCGAGATCTAGTTGCGTCGACGTTTCGACATTCGGGAGTTCGAGGGGCGAGAGTTTCATGCTGTTCTACATCACGAAACCCCGAACCCCGATAGCGCTGAAAGTGGGGCCCGCAGTATCACGAAGCATTTTCAGTTGTCCATCCAAAGGGGACACCTAGCGGCAAACTGAGCCATCTCGGCGTTTCGCCCATCGCGACTCTAAGGCGCAAAGAGCATCTTCGTTATATTCCGATGCGTGAGGTGCCGGGAGAGTCTCGGACCCGGGCCCACAATATCGCCGAGTGAGTTTTAGGACCGTCATATCTCAGAAGGACGCGTGGCACCAAACTGAGCCGTCTCGGCGTTTCGCTCATCGCGATTTCTAAATGCAGGGATTAGCTCCTTCCCATTCGCGAACGCCGACAGCTCCGTGGTCACTTGGAGAAAGAAAGGAGTTGTGTACAGAAGGCTAAAGGCACCGAGTTCAGTTACAGAGGGGATCCTCGCGATGTCCAGGCGCCATTAGGTCCGACCTCACTACTGTTTCTCGCTTGGAGTAAATGATGGCAAGAGCGGGTGGTTGAAACCTCTTTTCATTCATTAAGTATAGAGAATGGAGGGTCTGGCAAGTGGTCTGCTCAAGGAGGTCCTGTGTATCAAATTTTTCAAAGAAACCATGTCGAAGTCCTCGACTCGACAGAGAAGTCTGCGCACGCTAGCCCAACACTTAATGGCTCAGCTACCCTCCTTACAGGGGCCATGCGTAGTTAAGGTGGCGCTTAAAGAAAGATATCAGTACGAAATTGACTGAAGGGACACCAAGATTTGGGTGATTGGATACGCCTCTGTGAGGTGAATTTTTCTGAGTATATAGACTCAGTCTTTGTATTTTGTAAAGGATCGATGGTTGAGCAAGGCTCCCGATTGTAAAGTTTTGATGAAGCGCTGGTCGCTCTAGTTAATGTATAAGGCATCTGATACTTCTTACTTTATGGATGTCAACTTCTTTTTCATCTCTGTTTACTGTGTTAGAACGGCTCAGAATTGGAGGATCCAGTCGAGTTGTAGATGTTATAGGATGATGTAGGTTGGATCACTGTAGCAGTTACATTGTTTCTAATCGGTTCCTGTTATTTTCATAGCGCTGAACGACTTAGAATTGGAGGATTCAGTTGAGTCACTCTTCAGCTCCTTGAAGCTCCAAACCAAGAGGATCTTGGCTCCTGAGTTTTTCATCCTCAAGCTGCTGAAGGCCTGTTGCTTGAGGCAGTCTTGCTCGCCCTTCTCTCAAGTCTTCCATCTACCACCCTTTAATCCATTTACTGACAGAAGTTGGATCAAGACCTCCCTTGCTGCATACATACTAGGCCCGGTCTCCTAAGTCAAAGTTTGATCTTCTTGAGTCTTTACCCATTTGATCACCGCCATTTATTAAATCGTGACATAAAACTGATGGGTGTTGGGATCTGCTCCTGCAAGCAATCCAGGAGTGACTTCTGACGCTAACAGATAGGTCATGGGAAATTCCAAATTAAGCACAGGGGACTATCTGTGCCTCACATTCCCAATTTATTCATTCTGCTGCAAATAATGATTCACTAGATTCCTTGCTCCCATGTGCATATGCTATAAAGAAAAATTAACTCAACAATTATGAGTGCAACATCAATCTCATGTAGTTTCTCTTGTTCAAGTTCCTTCTACATCAATGCTTCTCCTTCTCGACTTTCAACACACTTCCACTAATTTGTTCTTCAATGAGGATGACATCCAATGATTTTTTCCATGTACCTCTTACATTCAGTAGAGTATTATTCCAATGATTCAAGCACTCCATTTTTATTAGGGACATGGGTTTGTACAAAGACCCCAACCAAACATCACCTGCAGATTATTTTGTCCTTCATTAAAAGGAATGTACCCCAACTTCAATAAAAAATGAGGATGGCTTCCGCTCAATACATATGGAATGATGATACATGGTCACACGGCCTATTATATTTTATTATATATTCTTTTGTATTGCAAATTTATCTATATGCATTTCCCCATAAGCTTTCTTTCTTCTAGAAAAATCCTTTTAACTATTTATTCTCTTAGAAGCTTCCATCCCCCATTTTTTTTCATTATATTTTATAAAATACAAATTAGTGTATGACATTTGTATAGTTCCAACAATATTATCTTATATTTTCATGCTCTCTCTTGTATTTTTTTGTGTTTGAGATCTTCTTGCATTTTTGGTATTATACTCATATCGTTTGGTCTCATGAAGAACAATAGTTTTCACCTTCAAACTACACACTTGTATTCATAATGGTGCAATTTGACGATTGTTGTGAAAACAACTTGAGAGTTGACATGATAGAATTGAAATAAATGATGCATATCTCTTAGGTTGGACAACTTTGTTAAGAAATGACCTGTTTTTTACTCTTCTTAGTTGATTTTTGAAAATAGAGCACTTTATCCCTAACAAAAGTATTGATCCCTAATTTTGGAAAAGAAACACTCGATCTTTGATGGAAGTGTTGATCCTTGAATTTTGGAAAACAGTTACTTGATGCTTGACATAAGTGTTGATCCATAATCTTTTGAAAATAAGCACATGATTTTCAATAGAAGTGTTGTCCTTGATTCTTTAGTAAGGGCACTTGATCATGTGAGAAGTGTTGATCCATGCTTCCACTGATAGTTGTTATTATAATCAAAGATAAAATAAAATGTATTACATGCATTTAGAGACAATGAATTCAATGTATGATTTTCCATTGCCTTCATTTATATGATGTCACCTTGATTTGTTTTTTAAGGAAATGAGATAAAATATAAGGAAGATGGAAATGACTAAGACTTCCTTATTGAAAAAGGATCATTCTAATTAAAGTTTAGGGTATTGAAGTTAACACAATTTAAGTTACTATAAATGATTCCCCTTAGTGGGTAGTTAAGTCCACGATGGTAGAGAGGAATATATGTGTATAGATGGTACCATGTAAAAGGATAATTGAACTTTTTGTTTTTAGAACATGTTTGGATGTACAATCTTGTTTGAAATTTGAAATAAACATGATTGAACAAGCTATTTTGATTATATGACATTACATTGTGACAAATATGTTATTAGTATTAGAACATTTATTGTTTTTATTAATGTTTGCATTCTTATTCTTTGGAATATATTTGATTAATCAAGATTCACACTAACATTAGTAAGATGCTTGGAGCATTTTGAACTATGCTATATAATATTTTAGGGGCCAAGAAGCAAAATGCAGAGGGGGTCTTTGAGCTAGTCTTAGGGAATGTTAAGTGAGTGGTTGTTGTTGTTATTCTATGTTACCATTTTCCCTAAGACGTGTCATCTCCTTTTGTTATGCAAACCTTAACAAGGGTAATATTATGACACAAGTTGAGTTTGTGAACCTTAAAAGTACTTATTTTGAGCATGGACCTTAAGCCATGACCCTATGTGAGCTAATTATATGTTTATTTTATCAATTTAATAAAAAAAAAATGAGAAGTCAAAAGGAAGACGAGCTCTTACCTATTAAGAAACACTTTAAATTTTACTCCAAGGTCAAAATACAATTTAAGAAAGTTAGTGTCTCTTGTGATCATTGTTGAAACTACATCCAATGGATAAATCCATATACTACCTCGACTGCATTTTAAACTTTAACCAAAAAAAAAAAATATGATATTTTAGTAACATATATCTATCCTAATTCTAATTTTATTAAATATCAAAAAAATCTAAATTTTTTAAATATATACCCTTAATACTTAATAAGGAATACATGAAAGTTAATATATCTTGTGATAATTATTGAAACTACATCCAATAGAATTATGTAAATCCATAATCCCATATATAAATCCATATACTACCTCAATTGCATTTTAAACTTTAACCAAAAAAAAAAAAAACTTCATATGATATTTTAGTAACATATCTCTATCCTAATTTTAATTTTATTAAATATAAAAAAAATCTAAAATTTTAAAATATATACCCTTAATACTTAATAAAGGATACATGATATACTAATAAGTTTATTTATTTAAATCAATTATATCTCTTTTATAATTAAAACAAACTTCTTTCTTTTATTATTTTATTTTATTGTAGTTTAGAAACATATTTCATATAATATTTTTATTTATTTTTTAAATTTGTATTATTTGTGTACATTTGAAGTGGTTTGTTTGAATGGTTGGAAGGTAGATCTTTCATTCTCTCCACTTGAGTTGAAATTCCTATGACACTAACCTAGATATTATAGTCACAATCAATTGGATTTGAATCTAGGCCTGAGAGAAAAATCCTAGCCACTAAACTATTCATCTAAATCTAAAAAAATATATTATAACATCTTTTGTAAATTTATATATAGATTTTTTAATTAAAATAAATTTTAAATTTTATTATATTGTTAATTTTAAAAAAAAATATAAATATAGAATTTTAAACAAAGTTAAATTGTTATTTAAAGTGATATTTGATTTAATGTATAAGATTAAAGTTAGATATTGTTAAAAGTATATGATTTGGTTAAAGGTAGTTTTAAGAATAGATCACAAAAAGAATATTGGTTTTATTATAAATATTATTTAGTTTGAAGTATTGTTTTAAATTTAGATGAAGATATAAAATTGCTTTTTATTGGTTGAGATTTTTTTTTTTTTTCAAATGTAACTGAATTACTCAAAACCCAAAAGAGTGTAATAAAAGTGAGAATTTATTTTTTTACAAATCACCAACAAACAACATTTTAAGGAACATGGTTTTTCTTAAATAATAATGATAAATCAACCAGTATGAACAGATGAATCAACCCATATTAACAGATAATAAAAATCATCATTGTAAATTAACAATTTAATTATGATAAATTATATATAATTTTTTAATTAAAAAAACTAAATAATTAAGCAAATGAAGTCAGACTAACCATTATAAAATGTTTAAGTGGCCATAGAGGTTGAAATTATTTTTGACGTTATAATGAAGGCTTCGTGAGTCATTTCATTTTATTTTACTCGGGAATGTCGTAGCCATATCGGACATGAGCAGGTCAGCTGAGGTCAGGTGCTTGAATCTCAGGGCGAGGCCAAATAAAGAGATAAAACGGTTCGATAGGATAAATTTAAGCAGTAATTGAAGGGTTTTCTGTTTCCGAGGTGAAATAACGTGGTCCTTTTTCTCCCTGGAACTCGTCAAAATTGAAGCTGTCTCGAGGGTTTGCAACGGTTTTACGTTGGAGGTTTGAGTTTCAGAATGTCAGGAGGCTACACAAGTCTTCCAACCAGTAACCTCTTGGGGTCTGTATCGGTATGTGCATTTTTCCGTAAAATTGCATGTTTTAGTTGACTTCCTGTAAGTAATTACTTTAATCTAGTGTATATAGAGCGTTCCTTGTATTTGCCTTCAAACAAAGAGGCGGCGAATTTATGTGTGTATGAATATGCAAATTTGTTGACACTGGAAATATTACTAGCATATTCTTCTCCAACACTTTGAGAAAAGCATGGCCATTTGAATTTTATCACGTCCACTACTTGTCCATGAAAAAATGATAAATGATAGAAGAGTGAACTCAACTCTTCGGATACGAAGGCGTCTGAGAAGAAAGCCTGCTCTGGTACTGGCAATCTGAACTAGGATATATATATATATATATACGTGTGTGTAATTATTAGTAATTATAACTCGAAAACTGGAAAACAAGTATGATGTAATAATTTCACATTGACATCATGTATCTAATTTGAATATGAAGGTTTACACAGTTATTGGTTAGTCATAATGGTATACAAACTTTCTGATAATAAAAATAATGTATAAGAAGTTTTGACAAACTTTTTGGATAAATAAATCCTATGTAAGAAGTTTTGAAAAGTTGAAGTAATGATGGGTGAAGTGTTCACTTGAAAAGTTAGACATTTCAAAACTTCTTACATTATTTATCCAGAAAGTTTTTCTATTATCATGTTTCATCATGTTTCTAGAAAAAAATAATTTTATTAAGTGCTACACACTAAATGTTGAATCCAAATGCTGGTTTTGGAATTTTATTAAGTACTACATACTAAATGTTTTGAAAATCCAAACGCTGGTTTTTGGAGTGCAACTCCCTAAATGTTGTGAGGTAGCGTCCTCTCACTGAAGTACTTGTTTCTTGCTTGTGTGTTTTTATCTTGTTGTATTTGTGATGCCTTCGCAACCAAAATCAAAGTAGCATAGCTAAGGGGGTGGTCCTTGGAGGCCTAGGCCAAAGGCAAGGTAAATTCAAATTTTAATCCCCTTAGTCTTCGGGTTTGGGAAATTCAATTCATGCTGCCCCTTGTCTTCCAGTTTGGACTAAAGATTATCCCACGTTGCTTTTTGATGGAGCCTCTCGGGGCATTCTGGGAAGAGCTAGAGGGGTTTGTAGCTATAAGTTAGGCCTTGGAATGAACTTTAAGTTATAGAAGCGGAAGTAGTGATATTCCTACTTCTTAAACTCTTAAAGTTGTAATTCAAATCATGCTCTACTTCGTATTTTAGTTTGTTAAGTTCAAATCTATTTTTTCTCAACGAAAAAATTGCAATTTCTATTCATGGTGGGAATGGAAATCACACTCTCAAGTGCTTAACGCTTGAAAAAGTGGAAAAGCATATCCGTGGTCAGGTTGAAAACCCTGAGCTCAGTCTTGCATCATCCAGAACATTTAAATTTTAAATGGAATGGAAATCACACTCTCAAGTGCCTAATGCTTGATACAAAAGTGGAAAAGCATATCCATGGTCAAGTTGAAAACTCTGAGCTCAGTCTTGCATCATCCAGAACATTTAAATTTTAAATACATGTATAATAGCAGTACAAAAAAGGATCGATACATCTGTCCTTGAAACTGTTCTCAAAAAACCTGTAGGATCCAGTATATACCAAAAAAAAAAATCTGAAATACTGTCCCTATATGTCAAGTACGGCCCTATCATGACTTCTAGAAACACATAAAAAACTAGTCTATAGAAACACATAAAAAACTAGTTCAAACAGGACATTTACAGACAACCTGAAAAATAAACAGTGAAAGAGGATAGATTATAATCTGAGCATTGATGAAACCGGGATTCCATCTCTTATTTCTTCCAGAGCCAGTTCACCTTCTGCTAGACTTTGGCCCTCCTTGAAGAGAGCGTCAGCTTCAACCTTTACTTCCCTGTAGATATGTGTATAAGAAACCTTTTCAAAGGATTGTGATACCTCCCTTGACTAATCTGCAATTGGCCTGAGCGGAACATTATTGATTTGAGAAATGCCTTGCATCGAATTTATCACCAGGGAAGAATCAACAAATATCTGGATATGTTTGATATCCCTCTCTAGAGCACATTTGACCGAAATTCTCAAAGCCATGAATTCTGCATAATTGTTAGAACCCATTCCCAACCCGGCTTTAAACTTTAAAGTTTAAACAATAAGAAGGTGAGATAAAGAGAAGCCCTCCAGCACTGCTAAACTCAGGTGGGCCCTCCCTGTCCCCATCAAAGAAACCCCAAGCATAGGTCCTATCTATAACCAGACAACCCACCTGGCTTGGGACTGCCTGTTTGATAGGCATTTTGCACAGTGATAACAATGATCTAACTTGTGACAGAACTTGAAAAGTAGGAACATGTTTGTCATCAAATATCCGTGAGTTTTGGGCTCTAACCAAATGCCCCACAAAATGAGGCAAGGTGGAGCTCTAAACTCCTTAAGCTGTCTTTTATCAAACCATAACCTCAAACACTCCTCCATTGTCTCTCCATGCGAGACATTTGGGATGCCTGAGAGCTGTTCTGTTTCTCTCCAAAGCTGCTGAGAACAAGGACATTTAATTACTAAATGAGGACAAGGACATTTTTTGGGAGTTGTGTGGTTATGTCTAAATATATACTTGATGCATTCTTCTATAATGATTCATGAATAAGCATCTCACATAGTGCATTTTTTCTCTCTTTGATATTTTGTAACATAAATCAATTATTCAAGAAGATATCTATCACAAGGCTCACACAAACTGCACCAAATCATTCTTTCCCCTTCCCGATTCAAAACCTAAAGGTTTGTAAGGTCTTTAATCTCAGAACCCCCATTTTATCTCAAATCCCTCCTCACTTAGACATTCTTGGAGTGGTCAAGACTCAAAAGTTCTTCAAATTCTTTTCGAAGATCTGTCATATGAGTTTTCTTTTCCATTCGTTAATCCACTATCTTTTAAGTGCTCAATTTCTTAGATCACAATAGTTTCTAGCCATGGAAATATGCAATGTACATGCGTATCAACATATGTTAGATTTAAACTCTGCAATCGAATTAGATGATGGCAAAGTTATTTTTGAGATGAGGAATTCTTTAAATTTGGGATCTATTGCTTTGGGGAGTTTTTAGTTCATAATACATATCTCATTGAGAGGCAAAATTCACCATCTCATGGTTCTGTCCTGTTAATTTTATTTACTTTGTTCTGTTTCTTCATATGGTATTCTTATCAAGGCCAAAAGTTGTGGGGTTTTCATAATAGGACAACTTTGGGATTAATGAGTTCTGACCAATTCAAGTTCTGAATAGTCTTTACCAAAAAATCGTTATGCATTTCATAATAGCTATGTTGAGGGAAGCACCCCCCCAGCTGGCGTACCAATACCCAAAACACCTGGAAACAGGTACGAAATGCCACCGGCAGTACCGTACGGCATTTCCAAGGTATTTTAGTCATTTTTATTGACATTTCGGGCACTTTTTGGATGTTTCTAGGTGGACCTAAGTGCCTGAGAAGGGCATGAGACCCATAGGAAAATGTCACCCTGCCCATGCCAACAACCCTTTACGACAAAACAAAGATAGGGGATTGAAATTTGAGGAGTTTGTGACCTTGGTAATTAATGGTAATATTAAATTCTTAAAGTAAAAGTTGACATTCTCCTTTATCTTACCTTTCCTAAAAAGTTGACATTCTCCTTTATCTTACCTTTACTAAAATGTTGACATCCTCCTTCAACTTTTTAGGGAAGGTAAGATAAAGGAGAATGTCAACTTTTACTTAAATTTTTAACATTACCATTAATTGTTTCAGGATGTTTGAGAGTGGTTCCAACCTAAGGAGAATGTCAACCTTTTAGGAAAGGTAAGATAAAGGAGAATGTCAACTTTTACTTAAATTTTTAACATTACCATTAATTGTTTCAGGATGTTTGAGAGTGGTTCCAACCTCATTGGACGTCATATGGAGAAAGTAGAATTTCATATCCCATTCAGAGTTTAACAGACTTAGTAGTTTTCAATATTTTAGGATTGGTAGGATTGTAGCATTTCCACTGGATTCTATTATGTATGAGGGTATGGGATCGGCGTTAGTCAAGACCACCAAGCTGTGGGATTGCATCATGTAATCATCTATGAAGTTAATTTAGACATGGATCTCCTTCTAAAATGTCATTTATGTGTATCATTCTTATTTTCTTGCAATATTTAAAAAAAAAAAACTATATATCTATATTTTTTATTTTTTATATACTGCGTTTCCCCCATGTACCCATTTTGAGGGGGTCACTTTTCCAGGTGTTCCCGTTTCAGAAACTTGTACACGTTTCCAACTTTCCATGTTTCGTGCAACTTAGCATAATACTATCTCTTGCAGTATATGTTGGGGCATACATCTGAAACTGCATCCCATAACTTCAAAAATCAAAATCGTTTTGGCTTGATTAGAGAGACCAGGTTGGAGCTCCAACAATGTGAGTTGTTTCATAGTTTCTTCTAATAGGAATACTTTCAAACTGAGAAATTGATATCTAACTATTAATTCCATTAAAAGATACGTGGAATTGATTGAAGTACATAAAATGGCTTATGCTTAATAGCTAGCGAAATCTTAACATTTGGAATCTGGATAATGCAAATTTTAGAAATAGCCAGACTAATCAATCGTTAACAGAAGAAGAGTAGGCATCTCCTTTATAACTAATATTCACATAAATGCAGTGATGTGCTTTTTTTTGATAGAGAGAAATCTTGTCTGACCATCCTTTGCTCATATACTAAAATCTTCTGTACAGGCTGCAGTGGACACATATCATAAAGCCTCACAATTTGAAGGTGGGTTTGACTAATGTTTCTTGTTTTTTATACTGTTAGCTGGCATTAATAACTCCTTTATCAGGATCAGACTATATTTTCCATTGAATGATCAGTTTTGGCAGTTCTGTTATATTCTCTTGCTGAGAGTGTACAAGCTAGCTTGGGTTTTCTCACTTTTTGAGTTACGTAATTTCAATTTCAATTTTCAATAGTTATTATAAAGAATGAGCATGATCAGTAGGATTGTTAAAAATTTCTAATTCTATGTAATATTTATTTGAGTCAGTGGACTTGAACTTAATGCAATATTGGTCTTTAGATGAATAAATTGTTGTGTTAGCCAAAGTGTGTTGTGTGCCAATTTTTATCTTTGGTAAGTGTTGCCCGGGGATATCTATTCAGCATCTAGTCTCAATATATCCTTAAAATCTGTTACAGGATGCTCCTCATTTTTGTCGATGAAAATATCCAGAAGAGATGGGCGTGCAAATTTTTTGTTTAAAACACTTGCTAAGATGCAGGCGTTTATTTCTGTGTTTTGAGCATTGGTTTAGTGTAATATTATTAATTGACTATCATTTGCTGGTTAGTCTTTCAAGCATACCCTGTATTCCACAAATGATGGAAGGTTGTTGTATGTGCTTACAGAAGAAAATTTACAGATATTTCCACCAAGTAATGCTCAAGATGGAACGTGGGGATATCGACCTCCAACTGATGGTTATGGTATGTCCCAACTCCTGATACAATTAGAATTTATACACTCAAAATCATAATATATTTTGGAATTGTAGAAGTTAGGTGTTTAATAGATATGAAACCAAGCGAATATGTAAACTTTTGAAATGTTAATGGTCAGAACTCTTATGGGCAAAGCTTTATTTTGGGCATGAAATGTTGGGAACTTTTTGCGTATAACTACATGACGTGGTTGACTGTTGTAGTACTGATACAGAAAGAACAACGCTACTAGAAAAATATCGTTGTTGGACTTTTAGATCTTTATACTAGCTGTTCACTAGAACTAAAAAGGGTGTTCTTTCTTATTTTTAGTATTGTTTTTCAGGTTTATGCTTGTCAAATTGGATTTGATGACACTTTTTACTTAAATGGACATGTGTGTGTATAAGACTATAAGTATCAGAAAAAGTAAATGGGAAATGACAAGATACAAGTTTTTGTACACAGGAAAAACAAGGGCATTGTTGCCGCCTTATACACACCTTGGGTTGTGTGGAAGAAATCTTCAATCCACTGGGTGTGTCCTTGGGGGCAAGTCGCGAGTCAAGGTGCTGTCACCTGATCTTCAACTCCTCCGTCTAGGCCAACTCCTAGCGAAGCCAAGGGGGGTAGTCCCTAAAAAAAACTAAGGCTTGAACTAAGTGAAGTGAGAAAAGAAATCTAGGAGTTTATTAAAGCAAGAGCAAGATACAAATATATCTATACTAGCAGCATATAAGGCACATAAAGGAAATTGCTTATGATAAAGATAAAAGCATGTAAAAGATATAATATGGAAACAAATACAAGTGCTTGTAAAGATAGATGATAAGCAAATATAAGACCAATGCCAAAAGTAAAAGTTGTTGCAAGATAACTGAAAATGCTATTGTAATGAAGAAGTATTGAAAATGCTCTTGATAAATTTTATTATGAGTTTGTTAAGTGAGTTTATTGTGAAGTGGCTGTTGTGAATGCAAGCCCACTGTAAAACTTCCTTAAACTCAGCAATATGATAACCAAGTACAATAGATTATCCCCAGAAAATTTAATCTTATAGCAGAAATAAAAATTCTGATCTATACAATGATTACACTAGGTGAGTAAAGTTCATGCACAGCGGAAATAAATAGCCAAACAACACAAGAACACAAGATGTACCCTGGAAACCCCAACTCCGGGGAAAACCAACAAAGGAGGGCTTTATTCTTCTTTTCTTTAGACAATTTACAGCAGCAATAATGCAAAGTACAACTCACAAATCAGATCTGGAAATTTCCAGCCAATAGGAAACCCTTCTAGGTGTGCTGTACGGCCTCCCAAGACTCTCCTTCATCAAGGAATCACTTCATAGATGAATCAGTTCCTTAAAACAGCTGATCAACCCTCTCTCAAGCCTCTCTAAACCCTCACGGCCCTTAGATCTGCTCCAGCAATCTTCAGCAAACAAATCGGCCCAAATATGGCCTTGTACGACCCTTGTATGGTGCTTAACCAAGCCCTCACGGCCCCTGCAACATCACAAACAAAGTGGCTCAACAAATTTGCCTCAATCAAGCAAATTGGCTCTCAGAAAAATTGCTGCCTTGTCCTCAAAATTCTCTGCAGAAAATTTGGCTCACAAGAAACCCTTGTGCCCCCTCCTTTATCTCTCAATCACTGAGATGATCACAATAAAATTACATGAAAAAACTAGTGTCTTCACCCTCTTTTTATAATCTTGAATTTACCCTCTTAGGCCTAACCCTAGATCTCCAAAGAGATTGATGGCTGAGATTAGATCTAGCCTCTAAATGAATGGCTAAGATCAGATCTAGCTTCTCTCAAGATCAACGGCTGGGACTTAATCTTTTGTTGAGACAACTTAAGTTATTTCTAAAGTGAACTTTAGAAACTTAGGCAAATAAAGCCAATGACAAATTAGAACATAACTTATCATACTTTCCTAAGTTAAACTTAGGCAAGATTAATATAGAGTACTTTTAGGTGTTTATTGTCCCCCTCATGCTCTAGGACACAAAAGCATGGGTAGACACCTTTCTTCGCTACAATTTTAACACTCCCTCTTAGTGAGGAAGGTGTTTTGCACAACCCCCAATTTGTCTCGAAAGAAAACAAATTTGCATTTTACCAAAGGCTTTGTGAGTATAAACAAATTTGCCTTTTACCAAAGGCTTTGTGAGTATGTCTGCTAGCTGCTCACTGGTTGGCACATACTGTAGCCTCGCACTTCGTTTCTGAACACAGTCCTTGATGAAGTGGTAACAAAACTCTATGTGTTTGGATCTATCGTGAAACACGGGATTTTTAGAGAGCTTGGTGCAACTTTGATTGTCACAGTGAATCACAGTAGTCTCCAACTCCTGATCAAACAACCCCATGAGTAGTTTGCGAAGCCAAATGGCCTCACAAGTTGCCAAGATGGTCGCCATGTATTCAGCCTCTGCAGAACTCAAAGCAACTGACTTCTGCTTTTCGCTGAACCAAGAAATAACTCCTGACCCCAAGTTGAAGCAACAACCTGAAGTACTCTTCCTGTCCATGACATTGCCTTCCCAATCTGCATTCAAATAACCCATGAACTTCACTCCATCACCCTAGATGTAACTCAATCCATACTCAACTGTGCCATGCAGATACCTCAAAACATGTGTCGCAGGCTGCAGCTACCCATTGTACACGCTTTGGCTCCACCTAAACTGACTGAGTGTGTTCACTGCAAAACACTAGTCTGGCCTAGTGTTGACCAGATACGTCAACGAGCCTATGAGCTGCCTGTAGATTGTGGGATCTACTCCTTTTGACTTGGATGCATCAATCTTTTTCCAATTGGTAACCATTCGAGTTGCATGGGCATACAATCCTGCATTCCAAATTTTTTCAGGATCTCAACGACATACTTCCCTTGTCCAAGAAAGATATGCCCATTCTTCTGCCACACCTCCAACCCAAGGAAATAATGCATGAGCCCCAAATCCTTCATCTCGAACTCTACTGCAAGATCCCTCTTACAACTCGATATGAGCTTTTTCGACCCTATCAAGAATAGGTCATCCACACACAACACAAGAATGAGTGGCTCTCTCCCAACCAAGATATAATAAACGTTAGAGTCCGCCTCACTCTTGGTGAAGCCCATCCCAAACAAATAACTGTCGATCCTACTGTATCAAGCACGTGGTGCCTGCTTGAGCCCATATAGTGCTTGTTGAGATTTGGGTACCTTGAAAAGTGGTCCCCTTGTGTTTGTGAGTCTCTAAACACAAAGGGAGAGACTATTACCCTTATTACTTTACTTTATGATTCTAATTTCACTTTGACTTGGGAGTTTAAGTCAAAAGTGAAATATGTCACTTAAGTCATTAAAGTGACATTTAATTCACTTTGTGGGTGAGTTAAAAGACATAAAGAAAACTAAGGAAAGTGGGTTTCCTAAGTGAGATTTTAGGATTAAATCTCACCCATTGATTAGACATGGCTAGATTGGATCTAGGCCATTGATCTTTTAGGGCTTGGCCAAAGGAGGCTAAAGGAGGCAAAAGGGTAATGAAGAGGTTCATTATTTACTTGCTCACTTGAGAGACTTGGGTGAGAAGGAAGTGAAGAGAAAAGAAGATGAGGGTTTGGAGGCACTTGGGCGCATTCTTGAGGAGGAGAAGGGCGCACAAGGGTGAAGTCTTGTATTCTTAAGCTTGGAGGGCACAAGCTTGCATGGGAGGGTGCATCCATAGAGGAGGGCGCACGTGCTTCAACATAGGCACATTCTAGGAGGAGGGGCTCTCTCATATGGCAAGGGGCACATTCTAGGAAGGTAGGTGTTATCGCACAGTTTGTAGCTAGGTCAAGTGGCTATGAAGTAGAAGGCCAAACTGGCATAACAGGAACCTATCCCACCCCATGTCACCACGATGGGGAGGTTCTTTCTCTTTAGGGAGGTTAGGCCTAGGGGAGACGTCCCCGGTAACCTGGAGTTTTGAAGAGGCAAAGGTTTAATAGTCAAAGTAAAGTTCCCCCTTGA
>ML782989.1:19300-33597 GCA_009831015.1 Picea engelmannii
TCTCCAGGATTTAGTTTTTGAGCTACGAGAGGGAGTGAGCGACCTTCAATTCCGCGTCCAGCAGATGGAGGGACGCCTCTCCATTCTCCTCCAGCTCTTGGCTACTCCCTCTCCAGTCGCTCCTGAGCATTCCAGTGAAGCCTTCGAGACCCCTAGCGATTCTGAGAGCAGTCAGCAAACCGCCTCCACCGCAGAGACTTCTGATTCCGAAAGGAAGGAAGGCCACCCAAGTGCCACGACTCCTCTCGTGCAGACGGCGACTTGTGCAATCAAGGAAGGAGCAGGCGACAATGCAAGCTCGGAAGTGGCAACAGCAACAAAGGGAAGCAGCCTCCAGGTGCCCGACGACGACAACAGCAGTGCCATGGACATGCAGTGGACCGGCGGGACACCTGTCGCTGAAGAACCATGGATTGGCACTCTGCCCGAGTATGTTCCATACTACACTGTGTTTGTCCCCTACTTTAGTTCTGGTGGTTCCCATGGTAGTTAAGTTTCTAGTTATCTTTAGCATTGTCAGAAACAGTTTATACTCTTTTTGGTTATCTATGGTTGGCTGGACTGGTTTCTCCTCTTGGAGCAGTTCAGTAATTACAACCAATTAACTCTGTCTATGTATTTTGGACCCTGGTTCTGAGAAGGACTCTTATATTAATACAAACTCTTACTTACAAAAAAAAAAGTATAAGTTGATCAACATGTCTGTCTGAAAAACAACCCATAAAAAATATTTTATTTGTACAGATTACATATTTATGCTTATGCTTTTTGAGATTGAAAGTAAATACCAACATAAATCCATCTTAACTCTAGATCTATTAAGCATTGAGATGCAAATCTCTCCATATTTGAAAGATCCCAATTTAAGATGAATATATGTTGGTGTGATATATATATATATATATATATATATATATATATGCTTGGTATCATGCACTTCACCTTTGATAATGTGAGTCGATAAAAAAACAATTAATATGATTTAATTTTTATGTATAGATAGAGTTGTGAATGAGTATTTTTTAGCCACATAAGAATTATTATTATTATATTTTATATTGAGGCAATATATGTTGTCTTTCTAACATCAAATGTTACATTCTCTTCAATATTGTGTTGTAAAATGCACCTTTCTTCTCTCAGTAGAGTAATCCTTTAGATGCGGGGATGTTGGTCCCATCCGTGTGTGTAAACCATGTTATTATGATAATCCTTTGAATGCATGGATGTGGGTTCCATATTGTGTGTGTAAATCATGTTATGGTTATAACATATGGTAAAAGTGTTTTGTTGTTGTAGAATTAATGGATCTAAGAGTTGGTTGCTATAATTGGCTTTTCAACGTAATTCCAATGGGAAAGCTTGCCTTGCAACTATGCCAACTGATAAGAAGGAAAATCCTGTCTTTTTTTTCTTCATGTGAATGGGGTATCAATTATTAAGGGATGTATACTATGTTTATGATATTAAAATGAAACCTCAACAAATAGTTTTTAAAGATTGTATTTTATGTAAGTACTTTCTTTCAATTCCTAGAAACCACATTGATCTCCAACATCCTTACAATCCAACATAGGTTTGATCTCCAACATCCTTACAATCCAACATAGGATTTGTTTCTTTCTAAAAAATAGTAAGATGCCAATTTAGCTATAGTTAGCTGAATTATTTTTAAAAAATACACTTTTCATTATTTTCTTCAAATGTGTTATTTTATAACACCGGATCTCCTATTTTTTATTCCATGATTTCTTGTTCAGAAGTTTAGTAAAACTAAATATCTTGGTGAGTCAGATACCAAACACTTTGTTGATATTCTAGACTCTTTCATATCTTTAATTTGAATCAAGTTTTACAGTACTACTCATTGATTGGGTTGTTTATTATGTTGTACAATTTTTTTTTTTGAAATGTGGAAGTGGAAAATGACAACAATTAATTCTGAAATGGTTAGAAGTTTGTTCCATTTTTTTAAGAAATGGTGGGTTGAGAGTAACAAAATAGAAAGAATAAAAAAAAATAAGAGAAAAAGGTAGGAAAATTTTCAAAGATGAACAAAAATTTAGGTTAACTATTTGATATGACTATTTTATAAACTTTTTCTTTAATATTTAATATTATTAATAATATATTTGGTTAATTTAATTTAATTATAAAAAATGTTGCATGGTTCAAAATGTCTAAATAATCAAAACAATTTTGGATTATGAGAGGTCACAATATAGTTTGTAATGATAAAATGTTCAACTTATACTCGTAATAATGTTTTGCTTGAAGGTGAAGTCACATTTCTTGATGATTGTTTATTTGAACAAATGACTTGTTTTAATTGCATAGTTATTCAAGCGCAACAGATGGGAAAACTACCTTCTTGTAGTTACCCTTAAATTTATGTCTACATATGTTGCACAAGTAATTTGATATAACATAAAAAATAAAATATTTAAGGCTTCTACAAGAGGAGCGAGAGGGTGTGAGGAGCGCGACCTAAGCGTGGAGATCAACGCAGCGAGCAGCGAGCAGGGGTCCCCCAGCCATGGACGCTGGTGGGGGAGTCGTTCCCACCTCTCCCCCTTTGCCAGAGATCGATGCTTTCAGGAAACTAGTGGCCGAGGCTTGCAAGAGACCGCCGTCAACAGCACAACAAATTTTTTTCAAGAAACTGGAATGCATCCCAAGCATAGAGCTGCCATTAGAAGAAACTTGCAGGTCGACAATCAATCTTGCAGACAAAGGCCTCATCGGGCAATTTACCGGGCTCTGGACCTCTCCCAAATCCGTCGAAGCCTGGGTGCAGAGGAACTGGAGCCTACTCATCTCAGAAGGGATAAAGAGTCATTTCGTAGGGAAAGGCTACTTTGTTTTCGTCTTTGAAAACCTTGAAGATAAAAACCTCATCTTCAAAAATGACCCATATTTCATGGGACCCCAGGGGTTATATTTGAACAAATGGACCCCGGATTTTGATCCAGCTCAGGATGTGCCATCCATCGTTCGAGTGTGGGTTCGCCTACCCCATCTCCCTTTACACTGTTGGAACCAAAAATCATTGCATGCAATCGACAACAAGCTCGGAAGGTATATCGATCAAGCACCAAGGAAAGATCAGTACTCATGTGCCCGGATCTGTGTGGAGGTGGATTTGGAAGTGGGATTACCAGAGGCAATCAAACTTACTGTGGCAGATTGGACGCATATCCAGAAGCTAGACTATGAGCAGTTACCATTCAAGTGCCGACACTGCCATGGATACGGTCACTTCACAAGGCACTGTAAAAAAAATAATGCAGAGGAGAGTGAGAATGCGAAAACAAACCAATGGATCACAGTCCAGAAAATAGGGACAGCAAGATCTAGAAACAAAGGAACAACGAAGAGTGAAAACCCCGGGAAACTGGAGCAAGAGAAACTCAACGAGGATCCCAATCCCACGCCGCAATCAACAATGCAAACATAAAAGCTCAATAAGGAAACAAAAGAACCAGAAATAATTATGGAAAACAGGGAACATCCAAAATCCCCCTCAAAAAGAAAAGATATAGGGGAACAAGGGAAAACAACAGGAATCCTGGATGCAGCCCCCTCTCCTTCATATGCAGACATATCCAGAAAGAAAATGATAGAACCAGTAAGCTCCTTTGAGGATGAGATTTTAGAAAGGCTAGCCAAAAGAGCAGGAAGGAAGTCCCGTAAAGAAGCAAGGGAGGAAGAGGCAGAAAGACAAAAGACCCAAGGAAGACAACCCACCATAGAAATGTCAATCGGCAGAAATACAAGAATAAGGTCTCAAAAAGGAGGAGGCCCATCCACCCCCAATAGTAAGTAATGAAAATCGTCTCTTGGAACTGTAGAGGCCTGGGGAACTCGACGAAAATCGAAGCGGTTAAAGACCTGATGAAAGTGGAACCAACAGACATTCTCATGCTCCAAGAGACAAAAATCGAAGGGGAATCCCTTCTAGAGATTAGTAAAAACAAATGGCAGAAGAATACAGGGAAAGCAATCAGTGCAAGGGGATCCTCCGGAGGAATAACAACACTGTGGAAGGAAGATCAGTTCAGCCTCATCAACTCCTACAACACTCAACATTGGAACTTCACATAACTGAAGCATACAACAAGTAAGTTAACCATTGCATTATTCAATCTTTATGTACCAACTTTGCACTCTGAAAAAAAAGATTGTTGGAAAACTTTAATTGAGTATCTAGAACTAATTTCCCCAAACAATATAATCATTGCTGGAGATCTCAACCTAGTAATGAATGGAAAAGAAAAGAGGGGAGGAAGGATCAGCAAGGATCAACAGATTCATGTAGTAGAAGACATGATACAGTAGTGGGATCTAATGGATTTTAAACCACACAGAGGGCTCTACACCTGGACCAATAATAGGATAGGGGAGGAACACATTTCTGCCAGATTGGATAGGTTTCTGGTTCAAAGAACTTTGTTGTTGGAAAGGAAGCTAATCTCCATAGCCATCCTCCCCAAGCTTACCTTGGACCACAAACCCATCCTGCTTTCCTTAGAGGATGAAGAAAATTTAGGCCCAATCCCATTCAGATTTAGCCCTTTGTGGAAAGAAAAGAATGGCTTCTATGAGATAGTCTGACTGGCATGGGCCACCACAGTAACTAGGTCTCCCCATTTTGTCTGGGAACAAAAATTAAAAATAACAAAAACAACTCTCAAGGAATGGAGAAAAAGCCCAGAAAGCAATCCCAACACCCAAAGAAAGGAGCTAGTGCAGCAGTTGGGAAAGCTGCAGAATGAAATGGAAATAAAAGATATTGCTAACTCAGATATGGAAAAGGAGCAAGCAATCCAAAGCAAAACTTACCACTCCTTCAGAATCGAAGAAGAATACTGGAGATTAAAATCCCGCAGCTTATGGTTGGAATCCGGAGACAGAAACACATCTTACTTCCATCGCCAATTCAAAGCCCGACTCTCCAGGAATCACATCTTTGAAATCACAACCAATGATGGGAATATTTGCAAAGGAATAGATCAAATAAAGGCTGCTACTGTCTCACACTTCCACCATCTTTACAACAAAGAGAATGATGATAACGAAGAAGGCAGCAAGGAATTCCTTAAGTACATCTTGGCTCTGGTTACAAAAGAAGATAACACAGCACTATTGAGCCCAACCAACGAAGAAGAAATCAGCAAAATCATCTGGTCCATGGCCCCTGACAAAGCTCCAGGGCCAGACGGGTTCACTATTCATTTTTACAGGATATGTTGGAATATAATCAAATCTGATCTCATTAGAATGATAAAAGGATTCCTACATAAAGCAAAACTGGGAGGTGGCACCAACTCAACTTTCCTCTCTTTAATCCTGAAAGAAACAAACCCCGACTCCTTTGATAGATTCAAGCCAATATCCCTTTGCAACGCCTCTTATAAGATAATTGCAAAACTCCTTGCAAATAGAATAAAGCCACTACTGGTCAAACTCATCTTAGAATCGCAGGGAGGATTCGTCAAAGGGAGACACATCCTGAACAATGTAATCCTAGTGCAGGAAGCTATGCATTCCAACAAAATCAGAAAAGAGAAGGGCATGTTGATCAAGTTAGACATGGCTAACGCCTTTGACAGAGTAAAGTTGTCCTTCCTATATCAAGTTCTACTCTCATTCGGATTTGAGCAAGAGTTTGTAAACCTGATACAAGCCTGCACCCACAGCCCATGGATAGCACCTTTGGTAAACGGGAGGCCAACAAATTTCTTTAAATCTTCGAGGGGGTTGAGGCAAGGCTGCCCTCTCTCCCCTTTTCTGTACATTTTAATGGCGGATTCACTCAGCAGGAAGTTGGAGCAGGAGAGGTTAATAGGAGCTGTCCCAGGTTTGAGAATTACGAAGGACCTTAAGCCTATTAATCATGCTCTGTTTGCGGATGACTCTCTTATGCTAGGAGGAGCCACAAACAGAGTAGCTTCTGCATTTAAGAGCATACTTCAAGACTACTACAAAGTGTTAGGAGCTTTGATAAGCGAAAGGAAAAGTGTTGTCTATAGTTGGAATGCAACAGAACATGAAACTCAAAGGATTGCCCGCACCTTGGGGTTCAAAGGGTATGCAGATTGGGAAAAGATACAGTACCTTGGGCTGCCATTATCATTGGGCATCAATAAAGTCAACTTGTGGGAAGGAGTCCTAACAAAAATTAAAGGGAAAATTGATGCCTGGGGAGGACACTGGCTCACACACAGAGGAAAATTAACACTGATAAAGGTAGTTCTCTCCTCACTGCCGATCTACCAAGCAGCCTATCTCCTAGCACCCAAATCAATTTCTGGGCAAATCAACAAGTTCCTGAGAGATTTCCTGTGGCATGGTGGTAAAGGGAATCAACACAAGTTCCATTTGGTCAGATGGGAAACAGTAAAGCTGCCTCTGAGAGAAGGCGGGATCCAGATTAGAGATCCAACTCTTGTCAGCATTTCCCTTGGATGCAAAATCCTGTGGAAGATGCACAGTGAGCCTTCTCATCCTGTCAGTAAAACGCTATTGCACAAATACATTCCCAGTGCTAAAATTCGAAATTTACAAAACGCTATCTACAGGAAAAGCACGCAGCTATGGCAATTATGCCTCAAAGGGACGTGAATCTTCACCCAGGATATGTACCGCGTTCCTGGAAATGGAAAATGGACTTACCTATGGACATATCGGGTAATGGGGAGGCCGTCCCTTGCCTCAAACGCCAGCCTGAACGAAATTCGCATTTTTCTTTCCCATAGAGGAAAACAGAGTATCATTGATATCTCAAAATGGAATGAGGACGGCTCCTGGTCAGATTGGCATTTCGGCAATGTTCCAAATCGCCTCCTCCAACAGCTTGAAATGCTCAAAGCAGAGCTCTGAGATGCAGCACCTGTGCACAAGACTGAAAAAGACAATTGGGGCTAGGGACCCACAGGGAGTTATTCTACAGCCAAAGGCTACGCTATGCTTCAACGCCAGAAAGACAGACCACCCCCAGCAAAAATATGGAAGGAGGTATGGGACTCTATTGCGATTCCCAAGGTAATTTTTTTCTTCTGGACTCTAATGCACAAAAAGATTCTGACCAACGAAAACTTAATGAAAAGAAATATCGCAGACCCTCACACATGTGCTCTATGCAAAGAAGCCATGGAAACATCTGACCATTTGTTTGTAGACTGTCAATTTGCAAACAAATTCTGTCTCCTTACCCCCCATGGTCTCAAGGTCGCTGCCCCCTCTAACATCTCAGTAGTAGATCTTTTTACAACCTGGAAGGACTGCTATCCCTCGCTTTCAATGAAAACGCTACGGGCCAGAGTCTAGATCTCCATCCCTAAGTATGTGTGCTGGAAGCTATGGCTTGCAAGAAATGAGCAAATCTTCAACAATACAGCATGGACCCCAGCATGGTAGCAACGAAATAAAAAGGTCTCCTCTTAGAAACTTTGAGTTCTCAAGCCCACAAAACAGATATCTCGCTGCAGTAGGAAGAAAATAATTGGCTCGGTAACTCTGTGCTCACTCTTCGGACCCAAAGCATTGAAAAAACCCATTCTGAAAAAAAATGGAGGCTAAGATACAACCACGACACTTTCCAGAGATGGTGGCAGAAGCAAGGTATAACTACAACATTCTTCAACAGTGCCTCCAAGGGAAATCCTGGCACAACGGGATATGGAGGAATCATTTACTCCAACGAAGGGACAATGCTAGAAACCTTCAGTTGGGGACTCGGGCAGTGAACCAACAACCAAGAAGAAATCTTGAGTCTGATAAAAGTCTGCTAGATAGCCAAGGAAAGAGGCCACTGGAACCTACAAGCGTTTGGGGATTCTGAAATCTTGATCAAAATGATACATTCAGGAGGACAGTTCAATGATGCTGGCCTAAATAAGAACCTACAAAGACTAAGACACATTCTCCAGGACTTCTCCTCCTTCAACTGCTACCATATACTCAGGTATTCAAACAAAGAAGCAACCACTTTAGCCAATAAAGGCTTCCTTCTGGCCCAAGGAGAACTATGCATAAATGATGGAGACCCAATAAAAATTTGTATTCCTTGAAAAGGACAGCAGCGTGTAAAAGATTGTAGATGGCTTTGGAAGGATATAAGGCTTTGGCCAGCTGGATTTCCCATTTAATATATAACCGTTTTAGTTAAAAAAAAAAAAAAAGTAATTTGATATAACATTGTTTCCCACTATTGTAACGTGGTCACAATACTTTGTTGATGTATGGTGCTTCTTTCCTTGGTTCCATTTAATGAAAGGTCTACAAAAGAATTATAAAAAAAATAAAATTGGTACATGAATGTTAAATGTCGACACAATGTATAAGTAATTGATACATACATGATAGAATTAATGATCCAATAATCAAGTTTCATATTTTTAGTTAATAATTGAACATTAAACCATGTTGCAATTCTTCATGAACATGTTCTCAAACAATGTAAGAAACATAAACCAATACATTATATTAATATTACTACCACTATATTTAAGAGGATTTCTGACCTATGTTCTCACGAAAACAATTAGCTTTCAAATTCTTTAATTTTTTTGTGTTTTTTCTCATTTTATTTGTAATTTGGGTTGTTAAATGATCTTTTTTATTTTCAACTAGAGGTATGACCATATAAATCTTTTCACTAGCGACCTTGTGTTCATCCATGTGGTAAGTATTGCATCCACATAAAATGTTGAATTCATGATCAAAGCATGATCATGTATTTTCCAACCAATAGACATTCATTTTTTGTAAGAGGAAATTTCTCTAAGACCATATCAATGATATATGTGTCGTCAATGGCATCTCTAGGCATGTCCTTGGTTTTTTCTGGTTGTTGCATCTTCTCTAAAATCTTGTATTGATGATTTAAAAAGTTCAGTGTTAAACATTAGTAATTAATAACAATTAGACTCATGATTAAATGTTGATGTTACTTATTTTTTCTATTAAATATTAGATGGAAATTTAAATTCACTTAAATAATAAATCTTAAATGTATTTAAAGTGATAATATTTAATCATTGTAATTTATAAATATAATGATTAGAAAATTAAATAATTTGTAAAGAACATATATAATTGAACTTAGATTAAATATTTGAATTTGAAGAACAAAAATGTTAATTTTTTGGTGATCATATTAAATAAAATTATGAAGTTTAAATATTGAACATTAAATTGTATAGGGAATATGATTAGATTTAAATTTAAGCAAAAAAGTATATTCTTAAATTTGAATAAAAAAATGTTAATGCCTCAAAATGTTAAATTTGAATAAAAAACGTATGCTTGAACTTGAATATAAAATGTTAAACGACGTTTTTTGGGGAGAAATCCCAAAAAAAACCGTTTAATGCCTTAAAATGGATCTGGAAGGTTCTGGACCCCAATTTTCCAAATTGAGACCTGTCACTAAAATGACCTTGCAAGCTTATTCCTCCAATTTTTTCCACTCTGCAAGCATCAAGGTAGATGGCAAATAATATATTGATCTAATCCGGATCACATTTTCGTGAAGTCTCTTACAGAAGTGAAGTTTTCCAAACTTTGATCTATGTTAGGAGTTTGAGAAGTTGTCATTAAGGGGGGATATGCTCTAATTCCTCCTTCCTTCTCCTATTTTGTCTCTTTTGTAAATCCACCAATCATATCCCAAGTTGTTCTTAAGGGGGGATGTTAGGATATTGAGACACTTAAGATTTAGCTAAGATCAATTTGCTCTAATGTGTCATTAGGTAAAAGTATGTTTCTTTAGTATGCATTAGTAGTTAGGTAATTTGATAGTCACGATATGTTCCCGACATAGAGTTATCCGACGGATCATATTCTCATTGATCTTAAAGGTTACATTGATTCGTGGATTAACACTCAATTGGTACATGATCTTCATTTTAAGAGTATGGATGTTAATTTATCGATGATATATTATGAGAAACTCTCTTGTAAATCTCTTTGTAATACTTTTCTTTTGCATTAATAAATTTCTCCAAATGGCCACATTGGTTGGGGCCATGGATGTTTCCCCGTAAGGGTTTTACCACGTCAAAACATCAATGTGTTGATATTTTATTTCATTGTGTGAGTAGTTATTGAAGGTGTTCATCCTTTGTTGGAATACCTATGTTGTTGAACATAACTTAGTATTGCTCAAAGGATAATGCACTACAAACTTCTAGAGTTCCAAAGTCACGCAACTCAATTCATTTCCTACCTAGATAATATCAAGGATAAAAAGGTAGTGCTATATGGAGTCCAATTAAGCATGGATCAACAAAAGATAAATCCAATGCAATTATGTGACTCTCGATAACTATCAATTTTCAATCGCATCCCTTGAAAATGATATCATTACCTTTGTAAATAACTACAAAATCTTGCACCTCACCATGGAAAAGGTGATAGAAAGATATCTCCTTCCTTCACACAAGGGCATGGACTCACCTCGACCCATGATGGATGTTTTGAATGAACTGGAGGAGATGATTACAGGAAAAGGGATTGCAATGGGAATCGATCATAGGATCTCTAAGGAGGCCGTAAAAGAACATATTGCAAACCCTTTTAAGGAAATCAGTTTTATTGATTCATTCCTTAGTACACTCAAGAAAGGTATGACCCTCATGCCTAAGGAATTAGTATCCGATGAAGTCACTTTTGAACAATAATTCTTAGGTGCATCATAGGGATTTCTTCTCAACATGAGGTGTGGTTAGACTACTTATATCACAAAGCACATGGTCCAAGATGATCTTAATAATAGACAAATTTGGTACAAAATATTCTTTTAAAATGAAAATAAAAGGAATAAAACATGAATGTTGAAAAGTTCATAACTTCCAAGAAAGGAAGCCAAGAAGTCACAAGACAATTATGAAGTGGAAATCTATAAAAATAATCTACTAGTCGTGTAAACGGATTTTGACTGTTGATACTTTATAAACTATTTATAATATTTTAATGAGAATAAGCCCTCGAGGTGAATTCTGGAGGACGATAATTGGTTTCTAATAAAGTGTGTGCTAAGAATTATTTATAGTGTTTATGTTGTTATTTGGATCACCATAAGAGTATATCTTTTTGTTATAGATTTTTCTACATGAAGGTTACAATTCTTTCTTTTATTTTTCTGAAATGTTTTCTTTGGGATGGTGAATGTGAGGTTTTGGATAGTAATGAAATAATACACTTTTCTACTTTTCATTTTTATTCATATATAATTTGTTTGTTTTGTTTTCTTGGATATCTTCTTATTCTTGAAATACTAATGGAAATGTATAGCTAATCTTGAATTCAGTGGTTAAAATACACTCCTAGCTAGGTGTTGAGGTTTCAACACACCCTAAAATTTTGAGAGATTTTGGGTACCACTTTTATTTTTTTTAGTAATGCAATTATGTTTCATTATACTCACTTGATTCATTTTTGGAGATTTAACCTTTCAATATTAGTGAAAAATTTTAAAAAAATTTCATGTTTCAGGGTATTTTAAAGCTTTTAATTCAACTACATGTCGAGTGGATTACAAAAATTTTCTTTCCTTCGTATTTCAGATGAAAGAACAAATTTATTTTGGGATTTTTTTATTACGTTTATGATTAAAGACAAGTTTTGTTTTAACCCAAAAATCATTCTTCATTTTTAGGAATTGTTTTATCTTTGTCAGATTGATTTTCTACTTTCATTAAACAAAGTTATGATTGTTTCTAAATCTACTGTTCAATTTGAATCATCTTAAAACATTTGTTCAATAAAATATTTAATTCCACCTGAATACAAATTTATGGCTTTGTTCGACCTTGTTGACGCTTGAATTTGTCAGGACCGAAACAACAACCTTGGAAGGACATTGGTCCCCCTTCATTTTTAGAGAGGTGATACTCCTCTTGGACTAAATGATATATCTGTGATATATTGGATTAGGAGAGTGCTAGGAAACAAACCCTAAATATTTATTTCTTGAGATTATTAAATAAAATGGTTCTTCAATAACCTAAGTACAATCTTTATGTGAAGAAAAAGAAAATATTGAAGGAGGGATTCAACATCAGAATTAAATTGTGATCAACAACACACATAATCTTCTTAACAATATATAATTACATCGATATCTTCTTCATAGGAGAGAATGATTTGATCATCTCAAAGAATTTTAACAGTGTACTACAATCAAGATCAAAAGAGAATTTGATAGGTCAACCTCAAATACTTTATATTCTGAAAACAGGGTTACAAAACACAATCGACATCAACCCCGAAGTAATTCTTTGTGGAGTTGTATTTATGAAAGATGTTTTTCATTACAAAATATTTGAGAGCCATATAGGTGGTTGCATATACTCCATGATCATTTAAGAAAATATCTTAGAAGAATATAAGAAGAACACTCAACAACTTAGCCTTGTGCCCAACTCTGAGATTCAAGCATAAAACTATGAGAAGTGGTGTAGAAGAATATATGTGTGTGTGTGTGTGGAGAAGATGGAGATTTCTTTCTTTTGATCAGAAGCTTGATTATGTATCCATGGCTGTCCCTTCTTCTTCATCTGATCTTCTTCCTTGACCCTTTGAAAACACTGATTCTTCCTGCCTCTTTTGATGAAGCCTCTCTTCTCTTTTTAAGGAGAGATTTTCTAACTGTTTGAGTAGTTAGGTTTTCTCCCTTCTAGAAATTCTCGTACAAGTATTTTCTTGGAACATTCCATTTAATTAATGCATCATTAATTACTCATTAATTAAATCTCATCATTAATGTACGTATGTTAAAAATGGGTCCCTCTCCCTTTTTAATAATTTTTTTTAATTAAACTTTTACTTTTTAAAATTTAATTAATTCTCCACTAAAAGAGGACAGCTGTAATTTAATTTTATAGCCTTTAAAACCAAATTTTTATCCATGTAAACCACTTCTTATGTTCTCTTCACCATCTCATCTTTCCAATGATATAAAATTTGCTCAAATCCCTCGCTTAGATCTCAAGAAATGAGCTTATGAAGTTGAGTTGTCACGTAGGCCCATTAAAAATGCAGCTGAATGATATTTTAATTTATAAGAAAAATGTATCATCTTTAAACATTTGAAACCTATACCAACATATTATACGTCAAAATACCTTTCCAATGGTATATATTTTGCGTTATTCTGACACCCGAAGCTCAAGATATATCCTTTGCAAGATTGTGACTCAACCACCGTCAATCAAGTTTGATTGGTAAATGTGGACCCTTGATTTAATTTCGACATCCTTTGTTGAAATTCGACTTTTCTTCATTATTATTATCCCACATGTATGAGAATAAAAGAGTGTTGGTGGTATATAATTTTAAGTGTAACATACACTTGACAAGAAATAAAGAAGAGAGGAGACAATGGAGCTTGGAGGATTCGACCCTTGGAAAATTGTTGAATATAATAATAATTTTGCATGCCCAGTCAACTACAAATATGCCCAATCAAAAATGATGAGTCACTCAACCAAATGTTGCCACATGTCATCACTCTATAGGCCAACAATATTCCAATAATAATCCTCCATATGTCATCCAATAAAATCATGCCATGTGTCACTTTTTGTATGTTGCCACATGTCTCCATTAATTAGTTTCCATGTGGCACCATTAATTTCCATGTGGATATATCTCATTGGTTAATAAAGTTCCATGTGTCACTTGGATATGTTCCTCAAAGAACTTAGGATAGGAAAAATATTATTAAAATAATATGGTGGGTTCACAGGTTTACATGAATGGAGAGGTAGTTGAGGAAATCACGACGGACCCGCGGTAATACATAGTAAGGAATGAGTGTGAAAAAATCTAAGTGTAGATGAAGTGGAGAGGAGAGGTAAATACTTGTAAAATATTCTAAGTCTTGAGAATTGATCAGACAGACTTGCATATAACATGAAATAAACACCACCAACCCTCACCAACCCATGAACCCAGGGTAACTCATATATATTTTGCTTAAGTATTGGAAAAGTTACATAGTAAAGAGTAGTAAAAGGAGTTGGGTTCATTATGAAGGTGGTAGAAGTCAAAGTGCATTGTGAGGGTAGAAGAGATAACACATACTCTTAAGAAATATCATCAACCCACGAACCCACGGTAAGCCATAGTAAATAAAACTAAGTCTAGAAAGTATATAATGGGTCACGTGAAATATGGAAAATATGAAAAATAAAAAGAAATATATGGGAAATAAAGGAATTACGTGAAATTTGGGAAAGGAAAAAGGGAAAAGGAAATAAATGGAAAAATGTGATAAAGAAATATGGAAA
>ML782989.1:34608-55300 GCA_009831015.1 Picea engelmannii
GATGTCTTGGCAATGTTCTTCTTCTAAGCAATGGCTATCTTATTTATTCTCAAAATTGGTTTCTTCCACCAATTCTTCTTTCTGCAAGTTCTCTTGTGACGTTTCATCATCTATTACAAGGATGAAATATTCTTGTATATTTGGTGGAGGCTTCTCAATTTCATTCTCAAATTTGTTGCTTGAAATATCTTCATATGGAGTATATAGGAGGCTGGAATTTTCTTCTTGTAATTTGGAAGTTTCATCTTCGTCTTCAGCAACATGATTTGACTTAAGAATTTCATCCACTCTTTGATTGGATTCTTCTTCAAATTTAGGCATTTCATTATCTTTCTTCCATATGGGAGAGGATGGGTGGGAAGAAATATTTAAAACATCAACAAAAACATCTTTTGAAGCATCCCCAAAGAATGTAGAAAAAAATTCAATAGGAATATTGGGCATTTGAAAGTCTACTTTTGGTAGATTTAAAGGGGTATTATAGAATCGTCTCCTTCTTTGAGTATTTATCCCTTTTGATGAGTCTTGCAAATCCATTGATGAGATTGATGAAGAATATAAAGAAGCATTAAGACATGAATCAAACCCTTCATTTTGAATTTTTCCAAGGAGTTCATTCTCCTGAATCTTTGGTGCTTCTCGTTTCTTTTTTATATTACAAAAAAGGTGAGCCATGCTTACAATAAGCATCAATTTTCTTGAATATTCTTCTCGGAACTTTGAGCCATGGATATTTTCGGTTCCTCAAATATTTTGAAAATAAATTGTCCCTAGTGGAGTCACCAAAAATGTTGACGCGTGAATCCATCAGGACCAAAACGACGATCTCACTAGGACATTAGTTCCCCTTTGTTTTTAGAGAGGTGGTACTCCCCTTGGACTAAAAGATATATCTATGATATCTTGGATTAGGAGAGTGCTAGGAAGCAAACCCTAAATCTTTATTTCTTGAGATTATGAAATAAAATGGTTCTTCAATAACTTGAGTACAATCTTTATGTGTAACAAAATAAAAGATTGAAGGAGGGCTTCAACATCAGAATTAAATTGTGATCAACATCACACACAATCTTCTTAACAATATATAAATACATCGATATCTTCTTCAAAGGAGAGAATGATTTGATCATATCAAATAATTTTAACAGAGTACTACAATCAAGATCAAAAAAGAATTTGATAGGTCAACCTCAAATACTTTATATTCTAAAAACAAGGTTACAAAGCACAATTGAGATCAACCCTGAAGCAATTCTTTGTGGAGTTTTATTTATGAATAATGTTCTTCATTACAAAAGATTTCTCATCCATATAGATGGCTGCAAATACTTCATGATCATATAAGAAAATATCTTATAATAATTTAAGAAGAACACTCAACAAATCAGCCTTGTGCCCAACTCTCAGATTCGAGCATAAAACTATGAGAAGTGGTGAGAAGAATATATATAAAAAAATGGAGAAGATGGAGTTTTCTTTCTTTTGATCAGAAGCTTGATTGTGTATCCATGGTTGTACTTTCTTATTCCTATGACATTTTTCCCCTACCCCTTTGACAATACTGATTCTTGCCCCCTCTTTTGATGAAGCCTCTCTTATCTTTTTAAGGAGAGATTTTCTAATTGCTTGAGCAGTTAGGGTTTCTCCCTTCTAGAAATTCTCGTACAAATATTTTCCTGGAACATTTAAATTAATTAATGCCTCATTAATTCCTAATTAATGAACTCACATCATTAATATGCGTATGTTGAAAATGGGTCTCTCTCCCTTTTTAATACAAGTTTTTAATTAAACTTTTATTTTTTAAAATTTAATTAATTCTCCACTAAAAGAGGACGACTGCAATTTGATTTTCTGGAAGTGAAAACCAAATTTTTATCCACGTAAACCACTTTTTATGTTTTCTTCATCGTCTCAGTGTTCCAATTATATAAATGTTTCCCAAATTCGTTTCTCGGATCTCACGATATGAGCTCATGAAGTTGAGTTGTCACGCAGGCCCATTAAAAATGCAGCTGCCTGATATTTTAATTTCTGAGAAAAATGTATCAGCTTTCAACATTTGTAACCTATACCAACATCTTCTACTTCAAAATATTTTTCCAATGGTATAGAGTTTTCACGATTCTGACACCTAGAGCTCAAGATATAGCCTTTGCAAGATCGTGACTCAGCCATCGTCGATCAAGTTTGATTGGTAAATGTGGACCCTTGATTTAATTTCGACCTACTTTGTTGAAATTTGAATTTTCTTCATTATTCTTATCCCACATGTACAAGAATAAAAGAGTCTTGGTGGTAGATAATGTTAAGTGTAACATACACTTGAAAAGAAATAAAGAAGAGAGGAGATGATGGAGCTTGGACGATTCAACCCTTGGAAAATTGTTGAATATAATAATAATTTTGCATGCCCAGTCAACCACCAATATTCCCAGTCAAAAATGATGATTCAACCAACCAAATGTTGCCACATGTCATCACTCAGTAGACCAACAATATTCCAATAATAATTTTCCATATGTCATCCAATAAAATCACGCCACGTGTCACTTTTTGTATGCTGCCACGTGTCTCCATTAATTAGTTGCCATGTGTCACCATTAACTGCCATGTGGATATATATCATTGGTTAATAAAGTTCCATGTGTCACTTGGAGATGTTCCTCAAAGAACTCAGGATAAGAAAAATATTATTAAAATAATATGGCGGGTTCACGGGTTTACATGAATGGAGAGGTAGGTGAGGAAATCACGACGGACCTGCGGTAATACATAGTAAGGAATGAGCATGAAAAATTCTAAGTATAGGTGAAGTGGAGAGGAGAGGTAAATAGTTGTAAAATATTCTAAGTCTTTAGAATATGTCGAACGAACTTGCATATAACATGAAATAAACATCACAAACCCTCACCAACCCGTGAACCCACGATAACTCATATATATTTTGGCTTAAGTGTTGGAGAAGTTACATAGTAAAGAGTAGTAAAAAGAGTTGGGTGCATTATGAAGGTGGCAGAATTCAAAGTGCTTTGTGAGGGTAGCAAAGATAACACATAGTCTTTAGAAATATCACCAACCCGTGGTAAACCATAGTAAATAAAACTAAGTCTGGAAAGTATATAATGGGTCACGTGAAATATGGAAAATATGAAAAATGAAAAGAAATATATGGGAAATAAATGAATTACATGAAATTTGGGAAAGGAAAAAGGGAAAATGAAAGAAATGGAAAAATGGGATAAAGAAATATGGAAATGAAAATAAAAGGAAATGAGAAAATAAAGGAAAAGGGAAATGAATGTGAACGTGGAAAGGAATAAAGGAAAATGGTTAAGTGTGGAAAATGGTAAGGGGAATATGAAAGTAATGAGATAATGAGAAAAAAGACTAAGTATAGAATGAGATAATGAATAGGGGTGAAGGGAAAGGAGTGGAGAGAACATGTGACTTAGAACATTTTTCATATTTCTTCTTGTAACACCTCCATTAGACCTTTGGACAGAAGTATGTGTATCTTGGTCATGGAGACTCTGATTTTGATTATGTGAAATGCATGGTGAAGCTGATATCGATGGATATGCAATGAACATATAATAGTTCAAAAATATTCATATTTTGATATCATATTTTTATTATTATTCCAGGAGAAGGAATATATAGGTGACCAAATTTTGGTCAACAAACCTCCATGTTTCTTGTTCAGATTATCGGTAAAATTTTTCCAAATAAAATTTTGAATTTTATTCGAGTATAAATCTGAATTTTCATTTGAATATGCCTCGTGTCAAATTCATAATTGGTTTAAACTTGAATGCAACGTAGGAAAATCACTTTAAATAACATTTAAACCAATTCAAAAAAATACAGGATGATGACAATCATACGTGTGATTGGAGTTTTCAAATATTTTTCAATATTTTGAATTGATGGACATTAAATGCACTAAAATATGTGGTAAAAAGGGAAAATGAAAACGAATTTGCTCACCTGAAATTAATTATCACCAAAAATTGTTGATTTGCTATCCAAAAGAAGAAAATATTTCATTTTACTTGAACTTGCATGCAACTGAATTTATATCAATTTTGGAAGTATTACAGGTTTTGTGTTTTCATTTGAACCAGGTAAGTGTTCTTAATTATTCTTACATTAATCAAATTAAATTTCCCATACTTATGATATAAGTAATATGATGAAATGTTTTTAGATCTTTTGTAATAGAACATAGTTGTGTCTGGAAATAGTTTTTCATTTTTGTTGTAAATAGGAACCATGCCACTAAAGAGAACTTCTCCAAGAACCCCCATAAATTCTCCGAAAAAAATCAAAAGGAAAATTGACAGTGAGTCATATGAAAGGAATGAAATTATTATCTCAGATACATAGGCAAAATTTATGGAAATATAACTAGATATTACAGAACAAGTAATCAACATTCCTAAATAAAAAATTGAGAATCTCAAACCTATTTTTGGAGATACAGAGAACTAAATTTACAAGGATATAACTTTACCTAAATGGGGTGAGATATACAAAAAATTTAAAGAAGATAATTATCCAAACATTGTGTCATTAAGTAACCCTAACAAGAGAAACTTTGATGACCTAGTATACATAAACATTGGAAAGTCATGGTTACACTATGTAGCAACTAGGGTACCTATCATGTTGTTAGTACCAAATTTGTTCCTTCCACTGATTTTAAGGTTATTCATGGTTATAACATTGAGATTTAGAAAGTTGAAGGAAGAAGGGAAAGCTTCCAGAGCCTCTAAAGTCGAAATTACCAAACTATTCCAAGGTCGATGGAGAAAACAACAGATAAATCATGCTCTCTTTGAGCTTAAGGAAATATTTTAGCGCTCTAGCACTTATTTGGGGTCAAAAAGAGCTTATCGCGCCTGGAAAGGGGATAATTCCATTATGCAAAGGGGATTATCATGGAACCACAGCTCAGGGACCAAGTATGGGTACCCATCGATCATCGACGTCGACGTCGATGAAATGCATGTTCACCACAATATGTTTTATCTCCTTATCGTTGACAACAATTTCCCCCACCACATCAATTTACATGCAGAGCTAAAGCAACATGCCAACAGAGCATTGTTAGAGACAACTAGGGGGTGACACATGGACATGTGGAACCCACTGGATGCACAAGTGAATATGTCAAATCCAGGTGACATGTGTCTTGCCTAACTACTATGTCAACAACATCGTGGGACCAATATAAGGTTTCCATGTGTCTAGGTTGATGTTAACGCGAAAATAGTTTCCTTAGTCGATCTTGTATTTTGGTTGAGCCATATCAACGACTCTCCTCGCGTTAGTGATAGATCGACGGTAGAGATATGGTTTGGGGTTGTCGTCATAAAAATCCATTGGGAGTTCCCCCTTAGCTCAAGTTCCACAGCGCCGACGACGAAATCATCGTCAACAAGCAAGGATAAGTTGAAGAAGAGCTAACATCTTGGCATGTCAATGGAGCATTTTCAGAGCCAACCACTTCCTTCAATGTGGCCATCAGGAACCCATCACATGCATAGGTAAAAATATCAAATCCGGGTGACACGTGTCCTACTTCCTTGCAATGTCAGTTTCACCGTGGGACAATAAAAAGTTGCCACGTTTCTAGGCTAGAGTCATCATGACGAGATTTTCCTTAGCCAATTTTTTTCTTTCTACCACGGTGAGATCAATGACCCTCAGTGATTCTTAGACCTCTAATGGATGGTCTAGATTTGTCTTGCCGAGTCTCTTCATAGTCCCCTCTTCAGATCCTTGTATGAAACTCAAGCCCCGACCTCTCCAATGAGACTCCTACTATTATAACCCTAAATTTCTCTACATATGCATACCTGACATTTGGCCCTCTTGCTTTCATTTTTTTCCAAGCCATCACGAAGTTTCTCTTCTAAAAAACCAAATTTTTCTGAAGATGTGTGCACCTTGCTCCACTATTGACTGCGCACATACTCTGGTTGCACCACTATAACCTGTGTGTGTACGCATGTTGCACCACTACAACCCACATATACTTGTAAAAGTTGCAAAAAATAAAAATTTGCAAGGAATTCGTTGAGATTATGGGCTATTGGGTAGTTTCCCAACTAATCCACTACCTATAGCCCGTCACCCAACCAAATAATCATCCTTTTGTCATATAAAATGAGGTATTGGGGTCTCATTCCAAATATAGACATAAGAATAGTGAAACTCTTCCTGTTTCACATCCCCTCCTTGCCCCAAGCATTTGCAACCCTTTTGTGAGAATTTTCTCAGATTTCCCCAATTTGCCTTCCTTCCTCCATCATAAATCCATTATACTTCCCAAGAAAAAGGTTGAGAGGAGAAGCTTATTGGAGGTGCACTTGGAGCTTGGTGAAGAGGAGCTCAAACTAGGTTCGTGGAGTAGTAGCCAACTTTGGTTTTAAGTGATCATTGTATTATCAATAAAAGAAGTAATTTTCTTGTCCCAAAACATGATGTGTCGAATGTTTGCATTTGATTTATGTTTTTATTCTAACATCTAACCCTTATTTATGCATGAAATGTATGCTTGTAGCTTTTTTTTTGTCTGTTTTTGAATGTAGACCAGTCTTGGGAGGATGTTTGTAGTTAGCGAAGTTATCAAGCGTGAGAGGATCATCATCAGACGTTGAGTAAAGGTACAATTACCTGATTCTTCTCATTTTTATTTTCTTGCATAAGTCTGGGGTATGTTTGGGGTAGTTATTGTTTTTCCTACATTGTAAACCCTGATGTAGCCATAGGGGGGTTTTCCCGCTAGCACGGCCTACAATCGACGATCCATATACGATCTTATCTGTAGCTCCATATTGATGATCGTCAGAGTTCCTCATGGGTTTTGTCTATAGATATCTCTAATGGGAACCTCCGATGGATGATCCAGATCTACTCGAACCTTTTTCAAGTGGGATCGATCAACGATCAATATGTCATGACATCCCTCCAACAGAGCCTTGTTAGAACCAATTAAATGTTTCCATGTGGAAAATTGGAACCCACGAAAGGCACCCCAAAGCATATCAAACATGGGTGACATGTGTCATGTATCCTTTCCACATTATCATCAACGTGGGTGAATAAAGGGTTTCCATGTGTTCATGATGACATCAACATGATGGTTTTTTTCCTTAGCCATTTTTTCCCTCACAACCCCATATCAATGGCTCTCAATTGTTTCCTAGATCCTGATGGATGGTATAGATCTATTTTACCGCCCTTTCAGAGTCACCTCGTTAGAGTCCAATTTGAATTTCAGACCCTAATAGCTCCGACGGGACACCGCCGAGAAACGATCCAAATCTTCTCTCAGACCTTTTCCAAGTGGGGCCGATCAATGGTCTAGATCCAATCTGGTATAGTCCTCATGGTTCTTGTCATAAAAATTCTTGTTTGAAATACAAACCCTGATAGATCTAACATGTGTTCCTCTAATCGACAACTGATATTACTCACCGAAACCGATCTGACAACTGCTGAGTCACGCGATCTCTGCAGTCATAATTTTGAGTTTATTGTAGAATAGGAAAATGATTTCAGGGAACACTTATGGAGTGAGGTTTGATGAATATTTTGGCGTGTGAATCTCCAGTTTCCCCCACAATATTCTCATAACAAAATTAAAGCATGTATAGGGATTTTTTTATGATTTTACTAGAGAAAAACCTCTCAAGAATCAAGAAGTTGGAAGTGGTTTCAAGAATCAATTTCATACATGAGCAAGAAGGAAAAAAGGAAAAGCAATCATCCATTGTCAACATTGGCACTTTGGAGAATTGAATATTTTCTTATAACCATAGTTGTTTGACCAAAAACCTTTAGCTCAGTCAGTTGGTAAATGCAACAAACAACCAAAGGTTCATCCCTTGTGTTTAAGTTTCAGTCTGTAATTCCTCCTTACAATGTTTTTTTTCTTGTAAAGCATTTACTCCCATTTTGGATTTTCTTGTAAAATAGTTGATTTATAAAATATTAGACAAAAAACTATTCACCACATTCAATGTTACCGTGTGATGTCTAGTTATGATATAGAAGTGATTTCCTCTAATTGTATGACCGGTTCTTGTCATTTCTTTGTGCATTTGAATGATATGAAGAGAGTACCTCATACTTAGATGTATGAAGATGTTAACTATTTGAAACATATTTTATTGATATGTATACAACTATTAGAGCTATTGAATTCTTAATTTCTCAACACACTGTTCTATTTCCATAAGCTACAAGATTCATTCTCAACAATGCCCTGTATGTTTATCTCGTTTTTCTTCCAATTAATCACTTCGTTCTCATTTTAAACCTTGATTTTCTGAAACACTCATAGACACATGCCTGTAATAGTTGAGAGCATTTTTCATATGAGATGATATTGTTTGAGGTCCTATAATTTCAAGAGAGAGAGAGAGAGATAGAGAGAGAGAGAGAGAGAGAGAGAGAGAGAGAGAGAGAGAGGGAAAAACTTCCCAAATATTGCACAATTATTTTACTGCAAATATTTCTTTAAGATTCATCCCGAGTCTTATCCTATGGGGTACCTCGACATCATTTCAACAATATCTTGGAACATATTGAAGGATAACATATGAAATGTCATTGTTTCCTGGGATGTAAGTTGAATAAATCTTCCCTGAGGATACAACATTGTAAGCTCTAAGACTTGATGGTGAACATACCTCAGGCACTTGGTTGTTAATCTTTCACCTGAAGACTTCACAGAAGGAAAACCTGGCATCTACTAGAAGACACACCAGAAGCCACTTTGATCTTGATCAAGTTTCGATATATTCAGATCTAGAAAATATTGTGACCTGGAGGAATATGAGAGAGCACTAGACCCCCTTTTTTCTCAAGTAACCCGTATCTAGAAATATATCCTTTTGTTGTTCATCAAGATGTTGAATCTATATATCTGAGTGATATACCTGAAGATTCATTTTCTGTTGTAAAATTTCTTCCAAAATCATTAATATATCTCCATAACTCTCCTTTATATTTTAGACAAGAAATTAGTTCTTCCTATAGACCTTTGTTGAAAATCCATATTCCTCCTTTGTCTTTTGAAGCCCATAACATCATTATACAAAATATCATGGATGAATTAGGTGGAGGAATACTTGGGGGAAATAAACCTCTCCCACCACTCATAAATCCTTGGGTCACTTCCATATTTTCACCATTAAATCTACCCCAAATCACCCATCACCTCCTCGAGAATTACATGAAATATCTGCCAAAATTTGATGGAGATAAAACTCGTTAAGCTGAAGAGAATATGAGTGCTTTCCGAGACTTTATAGATGACCAGCTTGTAGAGCACGACAATGTCTTCATGAGTCTATTTGTCCAAAATCTGTGGGTATGTTAGAAAATGTTTCATAGAGCTACCTGTTGCTTCAATTGATATTTGGCCAGCTCTAGAAGTTACCTTTATGAGAAAATGGGGTGAGAAAAGGGATAGCCTATACTACCTGAATGAATTTGTCTCACTCAAGAAAAGAGCCAATGAAATTGTCGATGATTTCAACAGGAGGTTTAATAAGATCTATAACAAGATCCTTGCAAATATAAAGTCATCACAACCAACAACTAAAGTGACATACGTTGGGGCATTTGATGTTGATTTTTCCATGACTTTAAGAGAAAGAAGGTCCCCAAACCTGCTAGTAATGCAAGAGGATGAAATAAACATAGAAGGAAACACGATTTCATCAGGAAAGATGAAGAAAAAATAGGATCAAGAAGAAAATAAAAAGGTCATGGAAGATTGTGGTACTTCTAATCCAAGTAGAGACCCCCAATAAGAAAAGATGGATGAGTTGTCTTGACTAATTAGGAATATGAGAAACAAAATGTTTGGATTTGAGATAGATAATAGAAATACAAACTAATCCTTACAAGAGGGAGGCATAAGTAATCCTAACCCTAATAAATTCATAAGGCCTTCTAATCCACAACTCACGAGAAGGGAGAGAAGAAATGAAGAAAAACCCATTCAGCCCCTTGTAAAAACCAACAATGATAAAAAAAAATATTGAATACATAGTGGACAAGAGCTATGATTAATACACAAAATAAATCCACCTACTTCAAGATGATAATGATGCCATACATATAACTTAATATGACTATGAAGGGTCACTAAATCCTAGGAAATTAGTGCTTGATCCTCATCACAACAAAGGAGATTTATCCCCTGTTCAATATAGAATTTTTGTTGATGCACTATAGGATGGGATGCATAAGAAGTATGATCTCAGTCCTTGGTAGAAATATTGTTTTGCAGATAGTCAACCTCAGGCTAAGAAAGTTGGTCCAAAGTCATCCAAAGATAAAGCTAAATAGGTTCTAGACATACCTAAGGTAGATGAAGTTTTGGAGCTTGTTAAAAGGGAAAAAGAAACTAAATAAATTGATGAATTAATTTCACCTTTCAATATTGAACGTGAATTAACTAAGATCAAGATTCAGTTTCCTTCGATGGAGTTGGCTAAAAACCCCTCATACCATAAACATATTGAGAAAATGATGTAGGGGAAGGGATCAACAAATCCTCTTGATACTTTGAATGTACAAGATGAGTCCCCTACCATAGTTTTTGGTCCTCATATTGATGACAAAGAGGAATACGTGGAACCATTCTATGTGACCATGAATATTCGTGATAAAATTTTGCACAATTGTATGCTCGATTCTAGAGAATCATACAATCTTATGCCCAAAGTATTCATGGAAAATTTGGGATCGAAAATAACCAAGCCATATCATGACCTTTAATCGTTTGATGCCAGGAAAGTGAAGTGCTATGGGATGACTAAATACATGGTTTTCACCATGGGCCAGATTCATGTTAAGAGAATTATGACGGGCGTGGTGGTGGTTGATGTACCAACCAATTATGGCATGTTGTTGTCCAGAATATGGGCACAAAGATTGGGAGGAACTATGCAGATGGATATGACTTATGCCAGTGTACCATTTTTTGGAGGAGAGATCAGAAGGATATACATAGACAAAGTTTTCTATGTGGTCAGTGATCATAACAACCCTGTGAATCATCCCATATATGTTGTTGATGAATATTTGGATTGTTGTATCCTATATGTAAATTAAGAGTACAATGAAACCCCAATGCTTGCAGATCCCCTTGTAATCACAGTGGAAGAAGTGGATCATATATGAAATATGTTTTTTGATGGTGCATACTCAAAAGAAGGGCCCAGGGTAGGCGTAGTGCTCATCTCTTCCAACAACAAAAAAATCAATTGTCCTTCAAGCTTGATTTTGAGGCCACAAATAACGTGGATGGATATGAATCCTTGATCTTAGGCATGGAGGCGACAAGAAAGATGAAAATTACCAATCTTGTGGTATTTGGAGATCCAGAGATAGTTTCGTAGCAAGTAAAAGGTTCCTATCAAACAAGGCATCCAAGAATGAGGGCATACAAAAATCAGGTATGAGATTTGGTTGATAATTTTTACGAAGCTTTCAATATTTCTGTTGTTTTGAGAGAGTTTAATCAATTAATTGATTCCTTATCAGTAGTTTTCAGTAACTTTAAAATACCAACCACCCCTCAAATTAAATATGAGATCAAGATGAGATATAAACCTTCCATTCCTGATAATATCAAATGCTGGCAAGTTTTTAAAGATGATCAACAGATCAAAATTTCCATGGAAATGATAGATGAGTTTGCAAGTACTCATATCAATTCAGATGATGGAGGAGGAACCAAGTAGGATATTGGGGAGGAAGCTGAATATATCCCTAAATTTATCGATTACATAGCTGAGCATAAAGTATTGCATCTTAAGAATAACTTATTTCCCAAAGGACTAGTGCCTTTAGAAAAATTGTTTGATAGAAATGGTGTACCCGTAAAACTAGTTGTCCTCCCAAAAGATGATAGCATTGATGAATATAATATTGGGACTGAAAAATAACCTAAATATATTAAGTTGTCCAAAAATATGTTTGTTGATCATATGAAAAAGTATTTGCAGTTGTTCAAATAGTACATGGATGTATTTGCATGGAGATATGAGGACCTAAAAACTTATGATATCAATATCATCCAACATTGAATACCCCTCAAACCTGGTACTAAGCCTTTCAAGAAGAATCTTAGGAAAGTTAATTCTCTTCTTTTTCCTACCATTGAGAAAGAGGTGAGAAAATTATTAGATGCCCAAATTATTATTCCCTTAATATACTTTGAATGGGTTGCTAATTTAGTTCTAGTGAGAAATAAGAGTGGGGAAATAAGGCTATATGTGGACTTCGGTAACCTGAAAAAATGTTCATTAAAGTATAACTACCCCTGCCCAAGATGGATCATATACTATAGAAAGTAGTAGGGAAAAACAGGATATCCATGATGGATGGTTTTTCAGGATACAACCAAGTGACCATGCACCTATATGATAGAAAGAGTACAACCTTCACAACACCATGGGGGAATTTCATATATGATAAAATTCCTTTTGGTCTGATAAATGCTGGAGAAAATTTTCAGAGAGCTATGGACATTGCTTTTGTGGGTGAGAGAGACAATTTCATGTCATATACCTTGATGACATGATTGTTTTCTCCAATATAGATGAATATCACATCAAGAATTTAAGGAAAACCTTTGTGAAGTGTAGGAAGTTTGGGTTGTCCTTGAACCCAAAAAAGTCTTATTTTTCTATGGAAGAAGGAAATATTTTTGGACATATAGTATCCAAAGAAGGGGTGAAGATAGATCCAAAAAGGGTGGAAGCAATCAAATAAATTGCTCAGACTAGGAACAAGAAATAAGTACAATCTTTCCTAGGAAAAATATGATTTTTGAGAAGGTTTTTCCCCAATTTCACTGAAATGGTGAAGCATATTACCAACATGTTGAAAAAGGACCAAGAATTCAAGTGGACATTTGAAGCCAAGGAATATTTATAGAAAATTAAGGAATCCTTAGGAGAATATCCAATTTTGATCAGCCTGAATTATGACAAGGAATTCCTCATTTTATCTTTTTCATCAACACATACAATAGTTGTTGTGTTGCTTCAGAAAAATGAAAAAGACCAAGAGAAACCCATAGCCGTTTTTAGCAATGTCCTAAGGGGCATTGAGCTCATGTATAATAGCATGGAAAACAAGGCTTACGCATTATTCAAAGCATTAAATACTTTCAGAGATTATATTATGCACTCTAAGTTATTGGCTTATGTACCTACCAGTATTATAAAATACATTCTCACACAATGTAACAGTGAAGGAAGAAGAGGAAAATGGATTGCTAAGATTCAAGAGTATGACATGGATATCAAGCCCATAAAGCTAATAAAAGTACAAGGACTAGCTAAATTGTTGGTTGAATCTAACTGCAAAGTTTTAGACTTGAATGCACTGTCAACAAACATCATAGAAATAGAGTCTGAAGAGGACTAAACACAAGAACCATCCTTATAGGTAACTGCCAATTTTTCTCAGTCTGATTGGTATAAATAAATAATATTTTACTTCCAAATTTTAGCTGCTCACTAGCATGGGATAAATCCAGGGCTAGTTCTATTAATCTTGGCTGTAAAGTATTGCATTTTGGGGGAAAATCTGTTCTGGAAGGACCCAATGGGAATCCTATTAAATTTCCTCACTGAAGAATAAATTGAGGGAATAATCATTGAGTTTCATAAGGGTGTGTGTGGGGGTCACCATGCTTGGAGAGCCACTATATACAAGATCCTTAGAGTAGGGTATTACTGGCCATCTTTATTTTCCGATGTAAATTGTTTTTTTCGAGCATATGTAGAATTTCAAATGTTTACAAGAAAGCAGAAGTTGCTTCCCCTCTAACTAAAACCAATCAAAGTTGAGACACCTTTGTAGCAGTGGGGATTAGACTTCATAGGTGAGATTAATCCAAATTCAAGTGGACAACACAAATGGATTTTGACAGCTACAAATTATTTAAAAAAATGGGTAGAGTCCATACCCACAAGGGTAGCCACTGATACAATCATCATAAATTTTCTAGAGGAAAATATCTTGGCCTGATTTGGGTTCTTAAGAAAGATCATTGTCGATAATGCTCAGGATTTCAAATCTACCAAATTGGTTAAGTTTTGTCAGGACTATAACATAGAGTTAGGACACTCTACTGCTTACTATCCATGAGGAAGTGGTTTGGATGAATCCTCCAATAAGAGCCTTATCAAGATTTTCAAGAAAATATTATCTCAAAAAAAGAAGGCATGGGATTCCCACCTGAAATATGTTGTTTGGGTAGACATATTTAGAATCAAGAGGGTCATTGGAACTTATCTGTTTCAGCTGGTGTATGGGATAGAAGCCATTTTCGCCATTCAACTCAGCCTCCCGTGTTGAAATTATGTCAAGATGAGGAGATAGAATTAGATGACATGCAAAGAAGAATTAAAGAGCTTATTGAAGTCCAATAGGTAAGAGAACAAGTTCAGATAAAGTCCCAATCTCATCAAGCAAGAATAAAATAATTTTTTGAAGGACCAAAGAAATAAATTTCATGGCAGGGGATTTGGTCCTGAAATGGGATTCCTGAAGGGAAGCTAAAGGGAAACATGGAAAGTTTGATAATATTTGGCTTGGACCCTTCCAAGAGGTTGCAGTCTAAGATAAAAACAATTATGATTTATCTTAGTTGGATGGAGATTTGTTTGGAGCTCCTGTAAATGGGAGGTTCCTCAAGCACTTCTTACAGTACTGATCACTATGAAATTTTCTTACCCTGTACATAAATAATTCCTTTTCATTTATGTTCATGAATTTTTAATTTTACTTCATTCACCATTCATTAATTCAACAAGTAGGTACGTTCTAATGCTATAAGTTGTTGAGAATTTTTGTGTCACATATCAGATCAATTTTCAATTCTGAAGGAGATGTGTTATTTCGGGCAGACTCCATAACCCAACAAAATAAGACACTTGGCCTACAGTTCTCAGCATACCACATGGGTATATTGTCTTTGTTTGAGCCAATGTTAATAACATATTAGTTCCTGTCACTGATTTGAAGGTTACTCATGGTTATAAAGCCAAGATTTAGTAATTTGAAGGAAGAAGGGCGAGCTTCCAGAACCTCTAAGTCGAAATTGCCAAATTATTCCAAGATCGATGGAGAAAAAACCAGATAAATCATCCTCTCTTTGAGCCTAAGAAAATATTTTAGCAGTCTAGCACTCATTGGAGGTAAAAAAGGGCTTATCATTCATGGGAAGGGGCTAATTCCATTAGAAAAAGGGGCTTATCATAGGACCATAGCTGAAGGACCAAGTGCAATACCGATCGCCAATGTCGACATCGTCGTTGGTGAAATGCATGTTCACCACAATATGTTTTATTTCCTTATCACCAATGATGATTTACCCCGCCACATCAATTTACATGTTGAACTAAAGCAACATTCCAATAGAGCGTTGTCATAACCAATCGAGGGGTGACATGTGGTACCCACCAAATGCACAAGTGAATATGCCAAATCCAAGTGACATGTGTCCTTCTTGGATGCTATGTCAGGACCATCGTGGGAATAGTATAAGGCTTCCATGTGTCCGGGTTGACACCAACACAACAATAATTTCCTTAATTGATCCTAGATTTTGGTTGATCCATATCAAAGACTCTCCTCATGTTGGCGATAGATCAACGATAGAGATCTAGTTGGGGGTAGTAATTGGAAAAATAAATTGGGATTTCCCCTTAGCAAAAGTTACACAGTGTCAATGATGACATCGTCATTGACAACCAAGAATAAAATGAGGAATAGATGACAACTCGACATGTCAGCGGAGCATTATCAAAGACAACCACTTCCTGCCACATGGACATGGGGACCCCCCCTGAATCTTGTCAAAGCACATTAGGATGGGTGACATGTGTCTTACATGTCTACCACATCAGTGTTAGTGCATATTAGTGAGAAAACACTACGTGTTGGTGCAGACCCCCTTCTCTCCTAAGGACTGCATGACCTCCTGGTGAGGATCTTTGAGTCTAGAGTCAGATGTCTCTCTGAAACCTTACTGGTCTCATTTTGTGTTAACCACAGGTCCTCTCGGCTTCCTGCGCAGGCTTCACAACACCTGCAACCTTCTCTTTCGTGCTCTGCAAAAATATCAGAGTATCAGGCGTTAGATCCTTTTCTCTCGCCCCTCCTCAAATGTGACACTTGGGCGATGACCTCACATGACCATGCGATGGTGGGCGCGGCCACAAGAGGTTTGGGATAAAGCTTCTCTTCAACCTGCAATTCTCCTTGAGCCTCCATGTGTCCTCTAGGCGAAACCATGGTTTGGATTGTAGCCTTCCCTCAATATGTTAAAGTCCCTGCAACTCCTAACCCCGCAATGGGAGGTGACCGTCAATCTCATTATCTTAACAGTGTCTTCGAACGTATGACTAAGATCTATTCCTTGGGATCAATGGTTCATATTTCCTTCTCCCAGATCGACGACTATGGTCAATTCAAAATTTTGGGCTCTGGAATTCTCAAGTCTCAAACCTTGTATTCCTTCACAAGGTAATCTTCCGGAATGAAATATCTACTAACAATTGTCCCCTTTGATCAACAACTATGATCTTTGTGGGTCTCTAGACTCCAGAGATTTCAAATCTCAAATTTCACCCTCTCCCCAATGAATTTATCCGAAGGCGATAATCTGTTGATGTTGTCCCTCTCGGATCAACGAATGAGGTTTACTTCGGGTCTCACCCGGAGTGCATGGATATATACCACATCTCCCTCAGGTTTGATAGCTATAAATCACTTCAATTCTTTACCCGGAGCTCTCGGATTTACGCCGCGTCCTTTAGGTCTTTACCTGGAGTTCTTAGATTTTTTCCATGTCTCCTCCAGATCTGAGGGATCAGATTCACTTCAAGACTTTACCTAGAGTTCTCAAATATTCTCCATTTCTCCCCCTGATCCGATGGCTCAGATTCACTTCGGGTCTTCGGGACTTTGGGTTTTGGAGATCTTAGTTCTCAAACTGAAAATCCCACAAAAAATTTTCCGGAGCTCGCAATTTGCTGACAAGTGTCCACTGATAGATCGACGACCCTTGGCTCTTCGGCTCTTTCGGATTTAGGTGTTTCAATGCCTCTCCTTTGCCTTCCTCTAGATATCACAACCCACCGACACATATTCCTCCCGCCCTCCTGCCGTTCTCCTTTTGTTGGTTCTTCGAATTCTTACAAAGTCCCTTCGACACTTAGTCGAATCTCGGATCTGTGTACTCCTTGCACTAGATATTTACATAAGGTTTTGATTCTTATGGATGACTGTGCACGCCTTGCACTAGTCTATTTTCACTCCTTGCAAAGGGGAAAGTTTCGTGCTGTCTCTTCTTAGCTTCAGAACTGAAACTGATCCTGGCCACACACTCCTTGTATTCTGTGTGGACACCTTGCACCACTTGACAGAAGAGAAACAATTGAAACTTATCCTAACATTCACAGTTCCATCTATTCATAATGAAATTCATTCATTCATTCATGGAAACATAATAACAGAGAATTGCAAACTGTTTCCACACCATGCATTGAATCATTTTTTTTCTATTATATTCCAAAGTGAAAATGGCTACAAATGAAATCAAAACCAAAAACTAAAACTCAGAAATCTCCTACTAACTTCCAGCTAGCCTCATTTGGGCATACAAAACCTTTATTTATCTCAAAGGGTTCTTAGTGTTGATTAAGGTTGGTTGTCATTGATGTCAACCCTTGAAGAAAGCCCCGTAGCACAAATGTTTGGGTAATGGAACCAATATTATTTGATGTAAATATGACTCATTATTGTTTTGTCATGGTTAATAAGAAGTAAATATGGATGAACTCCAAAGTGGTCCCCTTATGGTGAAATCCCTCATGGGAAAATGCTTTGTGGAGTAAGAGAACCCATGCTTAATTGTGGAATAATGAGATGAAGGGTAGTTTATTTGTCAGGGAAAATATCCTAGATGGATAATGCTTGTCATGCCATTTCCGTTGGTATGTGGAACGTAACATAACTCCTCACGGTTAGAGAGTTATGGACATGGGAAGTTGGAGACCCCAGGTTTGGGTAATGGACCCAAGTTTGTTTGATGGGTAATGGTATGAGTTATGATATATTTTAAGATAATACTATTCTATATGGATAGTACATGTCATTCCATTTCTGGTGGTATGTGGAACGTCACATAACTCCCCACGGTTTGAGAGTTATGGCCTTATGAAGTTGGAGGACCCTCATATGTCATCTAGAATCCCCAAAAAGTCAAAGTAGTCAAAGTGGTTTAAGAGATTTTTAAAGGATAAATAATAAAGTAAAGTGATGAGTGTATTATAATTCAAATTGAATACAAAATAAATTATTTCAATAATAATTTTAATGGAGAAATTAGAAGTGGGTTAACCCTAAAATAAGGAAAGTCGGCCAAGTGACCTAGAAGATGTTTTTAAGGAAGCTACTTGGAGAGTATAAATAAGAGGCAAGGCTCTCTCATTTAATATACACTTGAGAATATTGAATATATATAGGTGTCTGAGGTAACCAAGGATATTTAAACCAGAATTCTGAGTGAAGGTGAAGAAAAGAAGGCCGAAATGCAAGGAAGGATAAATTCTTTTGATGGTGCTTTCTAAGGTATGTTATTTACAGGTCATCTCACCATTTTCGCTATAATTTTTTTTCTATAATGATTCAGAACATGAAATTTCTATTCAATTGAGAAAACATGTCCAAGTATATGTGGTAAAAATTTCAGCTTGTGGGTCGTTGTATTTTGGGAGTTACACTCCGTGGAAACTAGGGTTTGTGGCTAGTCCTGAAACTAGTCAAAAACAGGTGTTTCGGATAAAAATGTCGTAACTTCTTCATAACATATCCAAATTCAGTGAGAAAAAATGTGTTGGTTAGGGTACAGTCTATATTATTTGGTGTAATATTTTCATATCAATTCAACAAATATTCTGTATGGGGCACGCTCTACAAGGTCACTCTCTATAATAAGCCAGAATTCAACAAGGTATGCCATTTTTGATATATCTCCTTTTCTGAGAGGTTCCAAGTAGTGAAACTTGGAGGAATTGCATAAAACACAATGAAGAACATTCTGTATCAGTTTCATATATTTATACATTATAGGTACAAAGTTATGATTACTTCAAGTTAGGGTTGTTGACTAATCCAAAACTAGGCATGTGAGACTAAAGAAAAGTTTGATGAAAATGTTTTTAAAGTTAAGGAAGGTTTGTAGGAATGTGATTATATACACCAGGTCTATTATAGAGCTAAAAATCATATTTGGATGATTAAATTGATGAGGGCTTTTGGTTGAGTTACATGTTGAGTACATGGTTGAGACAAGTAGTTGATGAGTTGGCACATACATGAGGTGTATAGTTGATGATGTTGGTTGACGAGTAGTTGAAACATGATTGGTACATACTTGGTGCATGGTTGATGCACTTTTTTATGGTACAGGTTGATTACAGGTTGAGGTACATGTTGATGCATGGTTGGTGCATGGTTCAGATTTATTGGTACAGATTTATAGCTGTATATCTCACAGTGATAGTGTGATAGTGGTTCCATAATTCTACTTCTACTTTAGGGTGGAAGGACGAGGCAAGGAAAGGTGGTTTTATCCACCTTCTGATTGTAGCCAAAGAACATAGGGGGTTGTAGCCTCCTTTTGGTTGTAGCTAGAGACTTGGGGAGTTGGATCTTCCCTCAGGTTGTAGCCTGAGAAACTAGGGGGTTGGAGCCTCCTTCTAGTTGCAGTTGGAAAACAAAGGAAGTTGGTGCTTCCAATGAATGTAATTCTTCAAGACATATAAGAAAAAACATTCTGTGGTTTTCTCCTGATTTGGGTTTCCACGTAAAACACTGGTGTACTGTGTATGTATGTGATTGTTTATTTCTTACTACTCATTATTAGATAATAATTCTACATTGATATAACAATTGAAGAAAAATGATTATAATTACGCTATTATTGATTCACCCCTGCTCTCGATAATCCAACAATTGGTATCATAGCAAGTTCCTTCAGAAATCAGTTTAACCACTGAAAGGTAGATCATGGAGAGTACCAACTCATACAGAAATGGAATACCACAATTTGATGGACAGAAGTATGCTTTTTGGAGCATAAGGATGAATACATATATACAAACATAGAGATTTCAAGTTTGGCAATCAATTGTAGATGGATGCACAACGCCAATAGTTCCACCAACAAATGACAAAGCAGTGAAACTTGGTGAGAATAATTCCAAATCCAAAAATGCACTTTTGAATGGTTTTAGTGATACGGTATTCACCAAAGTTGCACATTGTAAATATGCTAAAGATATTTGGGACAAGCTTCGAAATATTTATGAAGGAGATTCAAAAGTCAAAGAAGAAAAGCTTCAAACTTACAGAGGTCAATTCGAACAACTAAAAATGAAGGAAGATGAAGATATCACAGCCTACTTCTTACGATTCGATGAAATAATGAATGAAATCATAGGATTGGGAGAAGAAATCGAAGAATCTGTAATTGTTCAAAAGGTACTAAGATCTCTTCCTATGAGATTCAACCCTAAGATATCAGCACTAGAAGAAAGATCGGATCTAAACTCAATAAGAATGGATGAACTACATG
>ML782989.1:61434-100953 GCA_009831015.1 Picea engelmannii
GTCTACTTCAAAACCTAACCTATGGTTATCTTGGATCAGTCACATTCCAAAGCCGGAGTGGAAAATTCCACTTCGCTCATAATCGTTCAAGCGTGCCTCCAAGGATTTGTCTGGTGTTGAGTTCAAGCGTGCCTCATATTTTTTTGGTGTTGATCAGTTCAAGCAAGCCTCCAAAATTCATCATAAATGCCAACATTAATATTCTCAAAATATTCTCAAGCATTGAGTGGTCCTTCTCCACGTGATTTCTAATGATGCTCCTGCATCATACTCCCCTTGACAAAAATTCATGGACTCTTGTCCATGAGCTCTTGCACCGATTTTCCCTACTTCTAGATAGAAGCTTCATTTTCCCAACTGGCATATTCTATTGGGTGTCCCTTCCACTTGACCAGATATTCAAAAATAGGTCTTCCTTCTGGTCTTCTTTCCAATCCTTTGATCAATAATCTTCTCCATCTGTGGTTTTTCTGCTATAGGAATTTGTTTCTGCCACTGAACCTTCTCTTGATATTCTGGTCCCTCTGTGTCATATTTCCTGTAAGGATACCTGTTTGAAACATTGAATATGGGCGATATACCCACATCATCTGAAAATTCAATCTCATAGGTATTTGGATCAAACTTCCTAACCATCTTACATGATCCTATATTCTTCATCTTTAACTTGTTATATGTTCCCCTAGGGAACCTTTCTTTCCTGAGATGTGCCAGAACCTGATATCCTACTTCAAATTGTATTTCTCTACGATGTTGATCAGATTTGCACTTGTACTCCTGGTTATATCTCTGCAGCTGTCCTCTGAACTCGTTATGGAGCCTTTGTATTTCTGCATCAAAATCTTCTTCTCCAACGCTCATGATGTTACTTTTTTCCAAGTCTCTCAACTCAGATACTCCCCTGGGTTGCATTCCATACAATATTTAGAATGGGCTCTTTCCAGTGCTCCTGTTTGGTGAGTCATTGTATGCAAATTTTGCTTGTGGAATAATTTGATCCTACTGATTATGGAGCTCAGTGAACAGACTCCTCAATAAGTTTCCCAAACTTTTGTTTACCACCTCAGTCTATCCATCCATCTGAGGGTGATAGGTTGAGATGAAGGACAAATCTATCCCCAACTTCTTCCACAATGTTCTCCAAAAGTAACCAACAAATTTTGTGTCTCTGTCTGAGACAATGCTTCTGGGTAGGCCATGAAGTCTCACAACTTCCCTGAAAAACAGATTTGCAACATGTGTTGCATCATTGGTCTTCTAGCATGGGATAAAGTGTGCCATATTTGAAAATCTATCCACCACCACAAATATGGAATCAAATCCTCTTTGCGTTCTTCGTAGTCCCAACAAAAAATCCATGCTTATTGCATCCCAAGGCCTCTCTGGTATTGGCAATGGTTGATACAATCCAAGGTTCTGTCTTTTTCCTTTTGCATGTTTGCATATTCTACATCTGTTCAAAAAATTTATCACTTATGTTCTCATATGTGGCCAATAGTATGAACTGCTCAGCTGTGCAAACTTTTTATCATGGCCAAAATGTCCAGCCAATCCTCCACTATGCTTTTCCTTCAAAAGGTTATCCCTCATTGAGAATTTTGGTATGCACAATTGATTTCCATTGAACAACAATCCCTCTTGAATCATGTACTATGTCCATTGGCTTCTATCTCTCAACACTGGGTTTGCACATGCTTCAGATGCTTCCTTGAAATCTGTATCATCACAATACATATCCTTAAGGTGTTCAAACCCCAAGGTCTTCACCTGAAATTCCTGCAGAATCAAACATCTCCTGCTTAATGCATCATCAACCTTGTTAGCATTCCCAACAATATGTTTTATGACAAAAGTAAAATTCTGCATAAACTCAACCCATGTTGCATGCCTCTGATTCAATTTTTCCTGTTTGGTTATGAATTGTAAATCTTGGTTATCGCTATACAAGACAAATTCCTGTGGGACAAGGTAATGTCTCCATTTCTTCAAGGCTTGAATTATGGCATAAAATTCCTTATCATACGTGGAGTATTTTCTCTTGGTCTCATTCATATTCTCACTGAAATAGGCAACCGGTCTATTATCCTAGCTCAAAACTTCTCCAATTTCAACTCCACTTGCATCACATCTCACCTGAAATGTCTTTTCAAAATTCGACAAGACCAAAATTAGTCATTCTGTTATTTTCTCCTTTAGTATATTGAATCTCCTGTCGACCTCCTCTATCCATTTAAAAGACTTGTGCTTCTTCTTCACTGTATCTATCATTGGTGCACAAATCCCACTAAAGTCTTTGATGAACTTCCTATAGAAACTGGCTAATCCATGGAAGCTCCTTACCTCAAACATACTCCTTGGTGACGACCATTCTTTGATTTATTTCACATTCTCTGGATCCATCTTCAATTCAGTTTAAGAGATCACAAAACCCAAGTAAATGATTTTTGTCTTCATAAAAGAGGACTTCTTCAGATTTATCAACAACTTCTCCTGTTGTAGCCTCCTCATCACTAGTTTCAGGTGCCTCAAATGCTCCTTTTTAGTCCTACTAAAGATCAATATATCATCCAAATATACAACCACAAACTTGCCAATGAAATCTTTTAGTATCTCATTCATTAGCCTCATAAAAGTACTCGGGGCATTTGTTAAGCCAAATGGCATAACAAACCACTCATACAAACCTTCATTTGTCTTAAAGGTTGTTTTTCACTCATCACCTTGTCTCATTCTAATCTGGTGATATCTACTTTTCAAATCTATTTTAGAAAAGAAACTTGCTCCACTTATATAGTCCATCAAATCATCCACTCTTGGTAAAGGAAATCTATACCTGATGGTGATATTGTTAATGGCTCTTGAGTCTGTACACATTCTCCATCCTCCATACTTATTTGGAATCAACACAGTTGGTACTATGCACAGACTCAATTTCTCTCTTACCAAACCCTTGTCTAACAATTCCTGAACTTGGTTCTTCACTTCCTCATTCTCTCGAGGTGTCAATATATACGCTTCTTTGTTTGGCAGACTTTCTCCTGGTATCAAGTCAATATGGTGATTGATACTTCTGATGGGTGGAAATGAGTTAGGCAACTCATCCACCACTATGTCAGTAAAATTGTCCAACAATTCCTAAACTTCTTCAGGCAAATCATCCATCAATGTACTTGTAAGGATAACTCTAGGTTTCCTCACCACAACAAACTACATCTTCTTTTCTTTCTTGACTTCTTTCAGTATTTCCTTCCCACTCATGAGAAGTATTCTTGTGTTGGCTTCATATTTCACTTTCTTCTCCTCTATTGGCAACAACATGTGTGTTCTACCATTCTTCTCTAAGGTGTATGTATTTTTCCTCCCATCATGAATGACATTCCTGTCAAACTGCCATGGTCTTCCCAAAAAAATATGGCATACATCCATGGGAATTACATCACATAGAATTTCATCTCTATATCCTCCTATCTTAAATTCAACCAAGCATTGTTTAGTAACCATTACCTGGTGTCATTTTTGCAACCATGACACTTTGTATGGCTTCAAATTTGTAGTTGTCTCTAGCTCCAATTTCTCCACCATCTCCATGGATACTAAGTTATCAGTTCTCCCATTGTCAATTATCACCTTGCATACTCTGTCTTTAGTCTTGCAATATGTCATGAAGAGACTGTTCCTGTGCACTAGATTTTCAACTCCTGCCTCTGGTTTTAAGAGAACCTTCCTAAACATCATGGATCTTCCATCCTCTGCTCCTTCTACTTCAAGATTTCCTCTCCGTGCTTCTGAAATGTGAGCCTCACCTCCTCCTTATTTATTTTTCTTGGGACATTCCCAAGACATGTGCCTTGCCTTTCCACATGCATAGCATCTTACTTCTCCTCCTTCTCTTCTTCCTCTTACTCTAGAAGAACTTCCTCCCCCACCTTGTCTTCCTCCTCTTTCGGAGTGACTGTGTGGTTTCTCAGTTTCGTCCTTGACTTATGTGCTCTATCATGGGTAACTCCCTTGATTTTGTTTGGGGATGGGATTTTATCTCTTCCTCGCTAGCTTTGTTTTCTGGTCAACTTCTCCTCTACCTTCAACACAAAATGATAAGCATCCTCCACTATTCTTACTGACATCATGTTGAGCTCATCCTGGATTTCATATCTCAGGCCATTTATATATCTGGAAACTTTTTCTTCATCTCTCTCCCTTTTCCCAGTTTTGATGTTCAACTTGTAGAACTCCTCTGTGTACTCCTTAACTATCATCCCCTTCTGTCTCAGGTTATGCATCTTCTTGAATAGATTGATCTGATAATATTTGGGCATGAACTTAGCCTTCAGCTTGGTTACCATTCTGTCCCAATTCTTTATATTTTTTTTACCTTTTTTTCTCCTCTCAGCCTATAGTTCATCCCACCACAATGTTGCATGTCCTTTTAGCCTCGTGACAACCTGTTTCACTCTTTCTCTTCATCGACCTCTTCATAGTTGAAGTGTTTGTCCATGGATCTTAAATCCAACAACTCTTCAACATCTAAATTGCCTTCATACATTGGGACCTCTATCTTGGCTTTGCCTCCTAATATGGAAACTGCTCTCGACAAGCATACTTCGACAACATCCTCTCCTATAGCTTCTTCAACAACATTCTTGCCTACAAATTCTTCGCTCTCTGCATTGATAATGTCTCCAACATCAGATACTCGTCTCTGTGCTACCTCCATTGCCTCTAATATTGCACGAAGTTCTCACATCTCCCTTTCTACAACTTGATTGGATAAAGGTTTCTCTCCTCATCTCCTCAGTGGCATTGTGTTGAATGTCTATCACACACAGAGTACAATTTCGAGTTATTTTTGTCTCCTCTCCTTTTCCTGTTGTCTGCAAGCAAAACAATTTCTTCTGATACCACTTGGTGCATACCCCCTTCTCTCCTAAGGACTGCATGACCTCCCGGTCAGGATCTTTGAGTTTGGATTTAGATGACTCTCTGAAACCTTACTGGTCTCATTCTCTGTTAACCACATATCCTCTCGGTTTCCTGTGCAGGATTCACAATACCTGCAACCTTCCCTTTTGTGTTCTGCGAAAATCTCAGAGTATCGAGCGTTAGCACCTTTTCTCTTGGCCCCTCCTCAGATGTGACCTTCGGCGATGAAATCACATGACCACGTGATTACAAGCATGACCAAAATCAGTTTGGGATCAAACTTCTCTTCAGCCTGCAATTCTCCCTGAGCCTCCATGTGTCCTCTAGGTGAAACCATGGTTTGGATTGTGGTCTGCCCTTAATATGTTAAATTCCGCACAACTCATGTCCCCGTAATGTGAGGTGACCATCGATTTCACGATATTGACAGTCTCTTCGAATGAACGACTAAGATTGATTCCTTGGGATCAATGGTTCAAATTTTCTTCTCCCAGATTGACGACTGTGGTAGATTCAAAATTCCGGGCTCCAGAATTCTCAAGTCTCAAACCTTGTATTCCTTCGCAGGGAAATCTTCTAGAATGGAATATATGCTGAAACTTGTCCCCTTCAATCAAAAACTATGATCTTTGCGGGTCTCCGAAGTCTGGAGATTTCAAATCTCAAACTTCACCCTATCCATAACGGCTTTGTCTGAAGGTGATAATCCGTTGACGCGTGTCCACCTCGGATCAACGAATGAGGTTTACTTTGGGTATTTACCTAGAGTGCATGGATCTTTTCCACATCTCCCTTAGGTCTGACGGCTATAAATAACTTCAGGTCTTTACCTGGAGCTCTTGGATTTACACCACGTCCTTCTTAACCTGGTGGTCAAGAATTACTTCGGGTCTTTACCTGGAGTTCTCAGATATTTGCCACATCTCCTCTAGATATGAGGGCTCGGATTCACTTCAAGACTTTACCCAAAGTTATCAGATCTTTTCCATGTCTCCCCCTGATCCGATGGCTCAGATTCACTTTGGGTCTTCGGGACTTCGGGTTTTGGCGATCTCAATTCTCAAACTGAAAATCCCATGACAAATTTCCCGGAGCTCGCGATCTGCTGACAAGTGTCTACTGACATATCGATGACCCTCAACTCTTCAGCTCTTTGGGCTTTGGGTGTTTCAACGCCTTACCTTTGCCTTCCTCTAGATCTCACAAACCATTGACACTTACCCATCTAGATCTAATGGTCCATCTTTACTTCAGCTCTCTGGCTCTTCACACTTTGGGAATCTCAAGTTTCAAACTTGATTTCTCCTGAGCTTGCGATATATGACGACTCAGATTCATTTTACCTATATGACGTCTGTGGTTCACTTTGGATGATCTGACGACTCTAGTCTATTTGGATGATCGAATGACTGGGATTTCAATTCGAAACTCTGGAAATCCAGACTTAGAAAGTTTCATATCTCAAACCTTGATGGGTTCTACCTCCTGTGTGTACGAAGCATTAAATCTTGTGCACCTTGTCTTGGATCAGATGGCTATTGATCTCTTGCACTGTGATCTAATGGTAACTGTCTCTCCTCCTCCTGAGCTTCTGATCTCTCTAAATTAGAATATTTTCTAAGTGTTCAAAGGTCTTGAACCTTTTCTCCTCTGACGAGTCTGACTCTTGGATCTTGTTAACACTTATTAAAAGTGTTATTCCTCTTGAGCTTGGTCTTATGAAGACTTCGACTTCTTGCGCACTCCTTGCAGTTCAGGGATTTAGATAGCTCAGATCCAAAGGATTTCTCGAAGAGAAATTCCTCCCACCCTCCTGACATTCTCCTTTTGCTGGTTCTTCGACTTCTTACAAAGTCCCTTCGACACTTAGTCAAATCTCTGATCTGTGCACTCCTTGCACCAGATCTTTATGCAAGGTTTGGATTCTTGTAGATGACTGAGCATGCCTTGCACCAGTCTCTTTGCACTCCTTGCAAAGGGGAAAGTTTCGTGCTATCTCTTTTGAGCTTCGGAACCGAAACATATCCATACCACGCACTCCTTGCATTCTGTGTGCCCACCTTGCACCACTCGACAAAAGAGAAACAATTGAAACTTATCCTAACATTCACAGTTCCATATATTCATAATAGAATTCATTCATGCATTCATGGAAACATAATAAAAGAGAATTGCAAACAATGTCCACACCATGCATTGAATCAATTTTCTTCTATTATATTCCAAAGTGAAAATGGATACAACTGAAATCAAAACAAAAAACTGAAACTCAGAAATCTCCTACTAACTTGCAACTAGCCTCATTTGGGAGTAAAAAACCTTTATTTATCTTAGAGGGTTATTAGGGTTCCCCCCGAATATTTGTCTACTCGAAAACCTAACCTATGGCTATCTTGGATCAGTCACATTCCAGAGCTGGAGTGGAAACTTCCACTTTGCTCGTAATCATTCAAGCGTGCCTCCAAGGATTTTTTCGGCGCTGAGTTCAAGCATGCCTCCAAAGATTTTTTCGATGTTGACTTCAAGCGTGTCTCCAAAATTATTTGTAACTGCCAATGTTAAGACTCCGAAAAGATTCCTAAGCATTGAGTGTTCCTACTCCTCATGCTTGCTAACGATGCTCCTACATCATGTGTCTAGGGTGATTTCATCATAATATGGTTCATTCCTTAGCCATTTATGGCTTTTGGTCGATCCTAGATCAATGACTCCTCTGATTCCGTTGAAAGACCAATGACCCTCCCTATTCTGGAGATAGATCAATGGATCCCCTCCCGTTAGAAAAAGATCAATGATGGAGATCAAGATGATATTGTTGTTGGTGAAATCCAAAGAGAAACCCCTGACACAAATTTTCACAGTGTCGATGATGATGTTGTCGTTGATGAAATACACAAAATATGATATCTTGGCATGCTAACAGAGCATTGTTAGAGCTAATACGGAGCGACCATGCGGCCATGGGGAACCCACCACATGCATAGGTAAAAATAAAAAAACTGAGTGACATGTATCATGTTACCCTACCACGTCAGTTGCACCATCGGTCAATATAAATTCACCACGTTTCTAGGCTGACATCAACATGGAGATATTTTCCTTAGATTTTTTTTTTCTTTCAACCATGGTGAGATCAACGACCCTCAGTGATTCTCGAACCTCTAATGGACAGTCCAGATTTGTCTTTTTGTGTCCCTTCAAAGTCCCCTCTTTGGAGCCTTGTCTGAAACTCATCCTAGATCGCTCTGATGAGATGCCTTCAATTGATGGTCCATATATGATCTTATTTGTAGCTCCAGATCAACGATTGTCGAAGTTCCTTGTTACACATTATTTTCGTCATCCCTATGATCATTAATGATGTAAACCTATATGTTGCCTTCAGAGGGGTCAGTGGCCTGAGTTCCTGAAGAGAGAAGGGAGAAGAACTTTTCCTGAGACAAGAAGTTGCATTTTCCTATGTAAAAACCTTATAAAAAAGGATGTTCACAGGTTGCTATATAGGCAGGGTGCGAGAATGACCAATTCTTGCAGGTTTCACTATAGCCAGGGTGTGAACAGTTCGCAGGTTGCTATATAGCTAGGGTGCGAACATTCCAGCACGTGGGAAAAATGTACGGTTTCTCGAATCATCTAGAAGGGGAAGCTTTTATGGTGAGGTGGCTTCTGAACGGTTTGGATCTTACTCGCTTTCATGATTTAGTGGGATCATCCTAACCTCCTCACCTTATCCTCTTCAACTTATAAAAGGAGAAGAGCTCTCATGGAGAAGAGGTTCTTGGTTGTGGTTCTTTGGCTTGGAATTATTAGCTTGCTTAGAGTGGCTTTGAGATTTGCTTTGTCAAGATAGATTGTGAGAAGCTATCAGATCTATGGTCTCAGAATTCTTGGAGTCAAAGTGTGTTGGGAACGAAGGACAGTGGGAAGGGACCTTACAACATCAAGGCAACGGTTGTAATCTCTCTTTCACATTTAATATGATACAGTAATATGTTTCTTTCCCATAAAGTGAGATCTACTTTATTACATAATTCCTTGATCATATGTATAGATTAGCTATTGGATATATTATTTGCTTTCACTTTGGTTGGTTTGTGCTGTTTTTATTTTGACCACACAAGAGCGCTGGAGCGAAGCAAGGAACAACAGAGACCAAGGAAGCGATTACAAGGTACATATATTTTTCTCACTTCCAATTCAATTCAATAGTTAGATCTAGGGAAAGCGGTATATTCTGTCCTATTTTTTTCTAGATCCAGGTGGATCTAGGGAGATCGGTTTGTGTCCGCACTCACGGATTAATCCTGAAACATTCCTGCATCAAAGTTCCTCATGGGTCCTGGCTCTAGATAGCTCCGATGGGAACCTATGATGGACGATCCATATGTACTCAGACCTTTTTCAAGTGGGATCGATCAATGGTCCAGATCTCATGACAACCCTCCAACAGATCCCTATCAGAACCAATCATATCTTGCCACATGGATAGGTGGAACCCACCAAAGGTACCCAAAAGCATATCAAATCTGGGTGACATGTGTCATGTCCCCTTGCCACATTAGCATCAATGTGTGCGAATAAAGGGTTTCCATTTGTTTAGGATGATGGTTATTTTCCTTAGTTTTTTTTCCCTCGTAGCCCTAGATCAACGACTCTCAGTTTTTTCCCAGATCTCGATCGACGACTAAGATTACTCATCGAAACTGATCTGACGACTACTGAGTCATATGATCTCTGCAGTCATAATTTTGAGTTTATTTCAGAAGAGGAAAATGATTACAGAGAAAAAAATTGGAGCGAGGTTCGATGGATATTTGGCAAGCAAATCTCCAATTTTCCCACAATCCACTCATAATAGAATTCCAACATGTAAAGGGAGTTTTTTATGATTTTACTAGAGAAAAACCACTCAAGAATCAAGAAGATGAAAATGGTTTCAAAAAGTTGTAAGTGGTTTCAAGAAGCAGTTTCAGACATGAGAGAGAAGGATAAAAGTAGAATCAGACTCCCATTAGCAGGGTCGACACTTTTGGGAATTGAAGAGTTTCTTATAACCAGAGTTGTTTGACCATAAATATTGAGCAAAATCAATTGGTAAATGCATCAGGAAACTAGAGATTCATCTCATGTGTTTAAGTTTCAGTCTGTAATTCCTCCTTACAATGTTTGTGTTCTTGTAAAACATTTCCTCCCATTTTGGATTTTTTTGTAACGGATTTGATTTATAAATCTCAGACAACAGACTATTCACCACTTTCAGTTTTACTGTGTGATGTCTAGTTATGATATAGAAGTGATTTCCTATAAATGTATGACCAGTTCTTGTCATTTCTTTGTGCATTTGAATGATATGCAAATAGTACCTTCATGTATTTATATGTATGAAGAGGTTAACTGTTTGAAGCATGTTTTATTGACATGTACACACCTATTATATCTATTGAATTCTCAATTGCTCAGCACGATGTTATATTTCCATAAGATACAAGATTCATTCTCAATAGTGCCCTATATGTTAATCTTGTTTTTCTTCCAATTCGTCACTTCATTCTCCTTTTAAACCTTGATTGTCTAAAACACTCATAGACATATGCCTATGATAGTTGAGAGCAATTTTCATCTGATTTGAGATTGTTTGAGCTCCTACCATTGAGAGAGAGAGAGAGAGAGAGGGAAAATTTTCCAAATATTGCACAATTACTTTATTGCAAATATGGCTTTAAGATTTGTCCTGAGTCTTAGCCCCTGGGGTGCCTTGGCATCGTTCCAACAATAACCTGGAAAATATAGAGGGATAAAACATGCCATGCTTTGAAACTATTGTTTGGAACTTTGATCACACTAACACAGAAGAAAATGTCATTATGAATGAAAAGGGATAAATCATAACTTCCTTTAAGGATATTGATATGGAAACATACTACAAATTTTCTAAACCTAAAAAAAATTTGAATACATAGTTGGTGAAAAATTTTCATGATGAAAATTATCTTAAAGAGATTATGTCAAGTTGGCACATTGAAGAAAAAATGTTATTTCATAAAACGTATGGTATTTATAATACATTGAACCTCAGAGAGCCATACATATATGCTATTGCTTTCATGTGCAGACTTTATGTCCAAGAAGATTGTATACATTTCAAAGATGAATGGATACCTATAGTATATGGAGTAGTTACCAAGCGGACTATGTTTAATTAGGGAGCCATATTATCATTAAAATTGAAGAATTCTATTAAAAAGACACAAGTCCATCTAGAAAACAAAGACCCTTCTTTTCATATGGCTTCATACATATTAGACAGTGTATGTGAACACAACACATTTCAGGGGAAGGGATGGAAATGGACAAGTTCAATGATACCTATTCATGAATATTGTGGGGACTCATGGGAAAAAAATACAAAATATTTATTCTCTTATTTGTGATGAATTCTTAGCTCCCCTATCCACATTGATTTTTCAAAAATAATTCCCTACAATTTCATAGAAATCTAAAGGGGACTCAAACACATTGGGAGATGGTATCTACAAGAAAAAATCACCTACTTAAGGATATTTGGAGCAGTAGAATCTCCTCATCTATTTCCCATACATGTGCCAAACAAATTGGTTTTGACCAAAATTGCTTACCAAACCATCCTACAGGGTTTTAACTCTTTGCTTGCCAAAGATGTTAAAAATAAATTTTTCATCCCTTATAACTTTTATATTGGGCATTAAAATATTTTAAACTCCAATCATGCCAAGAAAGATGGAAATTTAATTCTTGAATTGAGATTTCCTCAAGGTCAATTTAGGAATCATGATCTGCATGGGTTAATATCAAAACATTGTAGTTATATTTCTTAGTCTTGGCATTAATATTCATGAAAGATGTAATGAAGATTTAATATATCAAGAGCTTGACTCATGGAGTGAAGTGTAGGAAAGGGTAAAGAATAAAGAAGCTATAATATTTTTTTATCTTATCATTAGAATAAAAACAAGCTAAGTTGGAGCAGAAATTAGAAGCTTAAAAACTTAGAAAATCCCAAGGGTAGCAAGAGAAAATTTCAGCAGAAAAGGAGAAACTTGAGGTGAAGTTGAAAGAAAAACAAAAAATAGAAGAATAAAATAACTTGGTAGAAGCAAAGAAATAACAAGAAGATTAAGAAATACAAAAATTACTACAACAGTGGTAGGCAGAGGAACAAAGAAAACTAAAAGAACTAGAGAAGAAGAAAAAAGAGTTTGAATAGAAAGAACAAAAGATTAAAAATAATGAGATGCAAAAATATGCAAAGAAACAAGATCAAATCAGCAAGAAAATAGGGGACCCTACATGCAACAATAAGGATGATTCAAGACATGATAAATCAGATTCAACACTTGATAAAGGTAAGAGTTTTGAAATTGAAAAAAATATCACACCTGGGAGTCTTAGAACTGTGGTACCTCATGGTACAGGAATATTAGAATAAGTTGCAGACTTGGAACTTCTAGCATACAACAAAATAAATTAGAGGATTGTGAAGCAAGTTCATATAAAGAGAAAATGAGAAACATGAGAAAATCTGGTGAGTTATGTATGTAATAAATATTACATTGGATGATCTAGTGGCATATGGGCTAGCAATTACATAGGAAACCGTGGATAGGGTATAACAAGAGAAAAAATATTCAGTTGTTCTCACGTAGAAAATCAAAATATTAGAAGAGCAGCATGAACTTGAGAAATCTACTAAGAAAATAATAGATGTTTTCAGTGATCCTGTGTTTCAGTATTTGAGTCTAATACAAGTATTTAAAAATATTTTTATTCTTGAAAATTTAAATTGTAGGAGCACACTTCACAACTTTATATTTTATATAAGAAGAACCTAGTATGGAAATAAACCCAATCTAAGACATATTATCAACTTGCCTTTATAAAATAAATTCACAAATCTAGAGGTCAGGAAGAGCACAACATTAAATTTCTTGAGAAAAATCAGATACAATAAATAGAAGTGGATCTAAGTTTTTGTGAAAGTTTAAGCATGGCCAACCATAGAAATATTGAAGATTGTTGGATGTAGTGCTTAAAAATCTAGTATTTTATTGAAGATATTACAGTGAAGTGTTAGCTACCTTCATTCACCCCTCCATAATACTTTTATCTAGTAGAGAAATTAATGAAAAAATTGAATATTCTATTGATAAACTTAGAGAGGAGGGTAAGGTAGTTAAAAGTATAGAGAAAGAGCATTTAGAAAAAATTCTTGCTGAAGAGACAACAAAACTGGCCTTTTTAGATTTTTCCTTTCCTAATATTGAAATTCATTCTAAAATGTTAGAAAGAGAACTATTAACTTCTTCTCTCTCTCTCTCTCTCTCTCTCTCTCTCTCTCTCTCTCTCTCTCTCTCTCTCTTGGGGGGGGACTTAAACAACATGTTTTTATTTGTCATAAAACTTTATGGAGATAAACTATGTAGACAATTTTGAAACGTCCAACATTTTGAGTGGACACTCCACCCATTATCAAGGACAATCCCACCTTTCTCTTGCACCAAGTGAAGTTTCTTCCATCCAATTCCATAGTTAAATCATATGCAACATTATCCCTAGTCATAACATTGATTAGAATTCTCTCACTAGACTCCACCATGTCTTTTATATAGTGTAATTTTGCTCTGATATGCATTGTATGTGAATAGAATTAGGGATTATTTTCCAAATCAATTCCTCCTTATTGCACTAGAAATAAAATTAGCCTCTAGGAACATATTTGATTTGTTCAACATCTTTGGATTGGGATTCTCCAAATATAATACCATTGATACACTCTCATACAAGACTACATAGAGTGGAATTCCTATGCTTGTCTTCATAAACAACATTCTATTTAAGCATGTGCACATCTACCTCATAACACATTCTTATTCACATGCAAAAACCATTGATTTCCTCCCATTCCAAATGTCAGATGGAGTTGTTTCATTGGAGGAAATAATGGGTAGGATAATTGAAGCATTAAAATGTATTTAAACTCATGAAATTACTATCCTTTTTTTTTTTTTAAAGTGGGATCAAGATCTAGATAAAGTGACCTGGGCTAAGCCTAGTATAAAACCAAACAAATACCACTATACCCCCTAGGATATATGAAACAAGCCACATGTCACATATGTCAGAATATAATGACTTATCCTAGAGATGATACATACCAATAGTGGGGCACCTATTCTTTCAACCAAGCCATTCAGGCCAACATGGCCATTCTTGACCAAAATGTCATTGGTAGGGTTTGAACTCGACAAGGGTAGTTAACAAACTCACACCCCACCATTCAGACTATGACCTTGTGACAAGAGTACAAACTTAACTTACCGCTAATTGGAAAATAATATATTGTACACTTCAGTGTTTTAAATACATATAGGCACATCACTTTTCACCTTTCTAAAATATCAATATCATTAGTACTTACTAGAATATAAAAAGTAGCATAGATAAATGCTAGCCCTTGATTTATTAAATTCAAAGAGGGATAAAAATACTTGAGTTGACTTATCGTATTAACTTTAGTTATTGATGTTAGATTTCCAAATCTACACCAATATTTTGGAATAGGGTTAAAGTCTAGTTCCACTCTATTTGTGACATGAGTCATGGTTATTCATGTTAGTGACACAAATTAATCACTCCTAGTGATTTTTGGTATAAATTTTTGGGTTGAATCAAAGGTTATGCAACTTTCTCCCTTCATCCTATCCATGATACTCTTATGGTTCCCACTGAAATGGAAGACTTTGTTACGATCTAACTCCTTAAAAATGATAATAAGTCAATGAATATAGTCCACTTCAAGGGATAAACCTCCTTGTACTATATATCCAATTCATAATATGATATGAGATGTGATAAGATGATCCTAAGACTTGGTCTCCTTGGTATACATACATACATACATATAGGAGAGAAAGGGTACAATTATAATGAAGGGTTCTAGTTGGCATACAAATATAACACAATAAATGTAATAATTCAATATCTAGGGCTTAAAAAAAAGGTTTTATATGTAACATGGGGGTTTGTCTAGGTATTAACATGCCACTACCCTTGAAACAAGTGTTGTACTCAACACTTGACTAACCACGAGTATTTCTGCATGAAGGACTCATCTTCCCATGTTGCCTCTTCCACTGGTAGGTTCTTCCATTTGACGAGGTACTCTATAATTGATCAATTTCTCAACTGCTTAATCTTCGTTTCAAGGATTGTTTCCAGTGATAGTATGTTTTTCCCTTCTTAATTAATCTCTAGTAAAATAGTTTGGACTGTGATATTATTTTTTATTACCTTGTTTAAGAAAGAAACATGGAAGACTGGATGTACACGAGAAGATGGAGGAAAATCCAATTTGTAAGCCATACTTCCAATCCTTTGCAAAACCTTATAAGGGTCATAATATTTGGGTGATAATTTATTGTACTTCTTTTGTTGCTTGAGGGACATTTGTTTATATGGTTGTAGCCTCAAATATACCCAATCACCCACTTCAAATTCACATTCATTGCAATGTTGATATGCTTGTTGTTTCAACCTATTTTGTTCCATAACCAAGTTGTTCTTCAATAGTTTGAGAACCTCTTGTTGGTTCCCTATGTGGTCCTACACTACTTGAATCTTTTTATTCCCTTTCAAGGGTGATGTAATGGATGGAGGATGATATCCATAAACCTCCATAAATGGAGACATTTTTTATGAAGTATGGAAGGATGTATTGTACCACCATTCTGCCAAGGGAAACCACTTGACCCATTGTGTTTGTTTATCACATGCAAAGCAACAAATATATGCTTCTAGAAATGTATTCACAATCTCATCTTGCCCATCAAATTGAGGATGACAAGAGGAGTTGTGAGCCAATTGAGTGCCCAAACAATAAAATAATTTTCTCCAAAAAAATCTAGTGAAAAATGGATCTATGTCGCTTACAATAATCTTGGGGACTCCATGTAGATTTTTACCTATTTCTATGAATGTTGTGGCTACTGTAATTGCTTTGAAAGGATGAGAAAGAGAGAAAAAAATGGGCATACTTCATCAGTCAATCCAGTTCTACCATGATGATAGCTTTTCCTTTGGATATGGGTAAAACCGTAATAAAATCCATTGAAATGTCTTCTCAACATTGACTTGGTATAGCTAATGGTTGTAGGAGACATGACATCTTGATTTTTTCTCCATTATTTTGTTGGAAGACCAAACATTCACACACAAAATTTTGATAAGCAATTTTAAGACCTTCCTAAAAAAAATTATTCTTGATCATGTGGTATGTTTTCAAGAATCCTAAATGTCCTCCTATAGGAGAAGTGTGAAATTCCATAAGGACCTTCTATTTGAGTTGGGAATTCTTACATAAATATAGGTGATCATGATACCATAGAAAATCATTCTTCCTTACAAAATTATCTAATGAACTGGGGTCTTGTTGATAGGTCCAAATAGATAGTCAAGAAGGTAAAGGAAAATGCATGATGGCAGGTCCCAATTAGACCTACTCTCATTTGGTGTAACGTTTTCGACCAATATGTGGGCCTGGTTGCCACTAAGAATTAAAATAATAAAGAGGGGAAAGATAGTGAGTTTCCATCCAAAGAATCATAATTAACTCTAAATCTAATCTAAACTGAAAGAAAACTAACTATCCTAACTACTTCTAACCTATCCCAAGAACAAAACTAATAGATGAGTATGGTGAAAGATAATACCACTAGAACCATAAATAGTTCATGTATGTCAATTCGTAGGTAATAATAATAATTCTATACATACATCAACAATTGGTTGTAAAATGCATTCATAACATCATTTCCATACTCATAAGGAAACATATGACAAAATGAACATATATAATAGAGTGAATAAATTGTTCATACATCAGAATTCCATACTACTCAGGAGGAAGAAAATGCACAAAGAATGGTCTCATGCACATCTACCAAAATCACAAGTTTGCATAATGCCTCTTGTTCTTCATTTATTTAGAAGTAATAATATTTTATTTCATTTACAAAAGGAAAAAGTCCCCTCTTACATTCAGTGAGCTCTCTTTTATAAAATAAGAGAAACTCTTTAGCTCTCGTGGTTGTTCATTTTGTTTTCCCTTTCATTTCGTCATTTTTCATTTCAAAGTTCTTTTACATTTAAAAAAATGAATATGTGGGAGTTACAAAAAGAAGTTGAAGAGGCTCCCGAGTGGTTTTTCTCGCCCTCGGGAAATTTACAAATGATATTCATCTAAAAATGTTATTGACTTTGCTTGTTGGTGTCTTTTTCAATTCTTTGTGATGTTTCTGGATGTTTATGATGTTTATCTATTGATTAAAATTATCTTGGCTTCTTCTCCTATGTATCAGATTCCAAGCGTTCTCTTCTTGGTCCGATGCCAGATCCTATGGCTTCAGATATGATTACTTCTACATTGCATAGCTCGTTCTTCAACTAAATCTGGACCTCTTTTGTGTTCTACTCTTTCAGAGTATTTCCGCTCTCAATATTCCTACATTTTCTATGCCACCATGTTCTTCTCTCCTTTAGCTTTCCGGTGAACCATCCTGGGCTTGATTTTGTTGCACGTAGCCATACTAATATGAAAATCAAAATTACTAAAATTAAAAATAATAAAATATTCCCCCCACCACTATGAAACTAGAAATTAATAAAAATAAAACATAAAAAATAAAAAATAAATGAAATAAAAAATGATAAATAAAAATAAATCAAATAAAAAATAATAAACCCCCTACCCCACCAAAATGGGACATAGTCTCAGGTATTTATCATGGGAATAAAATTCCCAAAGTCTTCAACAAATATGAAATCCCCAATCCCCAAGTCTTTGTCGTTGGAATTAAATCAGATGCCCTCTCCTGTGAGCTAATATCACTCCTCACTTCTTCTTATGACACAAATCCTGGTGGGATAAGCTCACTCCTCACTTCTTCCTATGACACACTTCACACATTCTTCCATAATAACATTAAAATAATAGTTAATTCAATGGGTGAACAATCTTCAAAATATATATTAAAATAATGCTCCAAGATAAATAATACATGGTTGTCGTCATAATGGTTGGTAGGCGAAGACAAAGGTAAAGCATGATTGTAACTTCTCCAACAATGGTAAGTCCCGACGTTGCACTCCACTGGGATATGAAAAGTATTAAATAATAATATTTTCCATCGGTGCACGCTCTCCCAAAAATATTATTAAATAAACTTCCACTAGTGTACACTCTTATATATATATATATATATATATATATATATATATATATATATNTTTAATGAAAACATATACAAGGCATAGTCGTCGAGGTTGGAAGTAAGGGAGGTGGTAAACCTTCTACGGTACTCTCGACGATGAAGAATTTGAGTCTTAATATTAAATTGATACATTTCCTCCCAAAGGTACGTCTTCCAACAAAGTAATAAATTTTGCATGGTCATCATCAGGGTGAGTGGTAAGGGAGGTGGAGTCATGTAATTTCTTTGAAGACCAAGACTCCCGATGACACACTCTTGTGAGATCTCCCATGAGCTAGGCCGAATACCATTAAATAATAAAATAATATGATAAGGTTGAGATTTAAGATATCCTATGCCTATTTGGATGATCTACAAAACTAATTCTTAGAAAAACAGATTCTTCAATTGCACTCCCTATAAGAGAAATAGCTTCATTGTCTTTATTTATAAGTTCCTTTAGATATTTCTTGTCATCGACACTCAAGGATTTGAATTCGTCGGCAAAAGGCATAATATACCCATCAATTACAAGTTCCCATAAATCTTTAGTGATAAATATAGGTTGCATGTGTTTGCTCCAATAAAAAAGATTAATGCTTGTGAGTTTTGGAAGAACAATATTGCTTGTCACCATCGGATAATAAGAGAGAGATAGAGAGAATATGGAAAAACAACAATATGTCCCACTTCACCTCGGGATGAAAAACGGTTTCCCAAAAATCGGGACTCAACCACCAATAATAAGTATCTTTTATTAATTTTTTAAATACAATGGAGTGCAATACTTGTGCAATTACACTCAATCTTTAATAAGGAAAATAAAGTTTCTATGAGAAAAATTGAAGGAACATTATAATCCCTCTTACAATGTAAAACTTTCAACTTTTGAATCCACCCTCTTACCAAAAAAAAAATGGTGCCCAATTATTTCAATAAATATAAAATATTTAATATCTTTTTCACTTCATAGCATATGAAAACTCAAATAAAGCACTAGTTCTCTCTCATAAACACTAAAGAACTAATTCTCTCTCAAGCTCCTTCACATAACTTATTAATAGATTAATGGTAAGACTTTATATTGTTGATAAGACGTCACATGTCGTTTGCCTTTTGAATAGTTTATATTAAAATAATGGGAATCATTCATAAAAGGCATACAAACTTTCACACCAAATTACACCAGTCCACACTCATTGAATTAAAAGCATACCAATTACTAACCACGTGCAGGTTCAATGCAACCAACACTCTTACGCCATGCTCTGCTCCAATGTCCACTTCAAACCAACATCAAATGCACCAGGCAATTGTTATCACATAACCCTAACACCTATATCTCTTATAATAATCAACCCCTATAATCATTAAAACATTTAACCTATAATCCTTATACCAAATATAATCCCCAACACATAATTAATATAACATCTATAATCCATATCCTTGTGACCCATAATTATTAAACCATACAACTCCCCTCACTATAACCCTAATAATCAGTGCAACCTCTAATCCCTAGTCTAACCCTGATACAACTAACCCTTAATACCTAATATCATTATATATCTTATGATAATATCTAACCTCTAATCCATATCCAATAACACATATAACCCCTAAAACTTATAACACCTAAACCCTAACCATTATAAATTTTAACTCTTTTGATCATAAATATGTGTAAGCCCTAATCAACACCTAACGCTTTACAATCCCCAATATTACACCCAATAAAACTTATAAATCTAATAATCCAAATATATAATTCACTCTTATAACCTATCATGTCAAATCCCTAAGAAGTTGTCGCCCCTAATACCTATTAAGTTATAATAACCCTTAAATATTAGAAATGTGATAACCCTTAAGCCATATAATCATAGCATCTAACCCTTATAAATCACAACCACTAACCATTACAACCTTTGACATGTTGGAAATACTATTATGGTGTTGGCATTGATGTCAAAAAGGGAAAACATGGTCAATATGGTCACCATTATCAATGGCTAATATAGTATTGTCATTGAGACAAAATGTTGGATATGGTGTGTCTTTGATGTCAAAAGAAAATCCACATTGCAGAGATTATGAACAGGTTAAAAAATAATGAAGGGTTATGAGAGAAGTATATGTAGGAAAAATAGTAATCCAAAGATTGTATATTTAGGAGGTAAAGACAGAGTTGGAGGAAGAAGAAGACATTGTCTTAAAATACAATGAAGAGAAATTTGCAAGGCTTAATATGAAGCAGACATTAGATAAGATTTTTATAACTCTTCTGCAAGAAGAGGATTGTTTTGAGTTTGATTGAATGAGTAAGATTTAGGATAGAAGGCCAATTATGTCCAATGGGCCAAGAAAAGGCCAAGATATGTAAAACATGCCCGAAACAGATCTACAAATTGGTACCCTAGAGAAGAATTGTATGTTTAGGTGTAGGTTCAGTGGTTAAAACCAAATCGAGGAAGGGTCTCAGATTGAAATAAAATGGGGTTTTGATTGGAGGATCATTGATCACTCCTAGGATCAATGATCCATAGTATTTGTAGAATAATATGCAACAATTGAATTGTCATAGTTCAATTGACCGCAGAGTTGTGCTACAATAAACATCGATATGGAGAAAATCAACGAACCTAATCTATTTCACAAACTCAAAATGCACGGGAGATAATGGATGAAGGAAGACCCGAAGACTTAATTCAAATCCAACATTATATTTTTTCTGTCCACCGTCGATTGGATCAGATGTTTTGTAATCATTTCGAGCTTGGTTGGAAGTTGACCAGAGTCAACACAAACTTGAACCCGAAGCTTTTATCAAAACCATTTTATAGTATTTTAATTCCATCATTGATAAAGATCGGATGGCCCTCATTATTTCGTGTTATGTTGAGTATAGACCAAATTCAAAATAGACGCAGACGTGAAATGTGTATTATGCAAAAAATGATAAACCATGTGTCAACACTATGTGTTATCGCGTTGTGGCTTGGAACAAAGTTGGGACCATTTTTCAAATATGAAATCAATAAAGATTGTCCACTCAACACTTGATCATATCTGAACCTTCAATGTAATTAACACCAAGATAAGCCCTATGTGTGGTTTTTCTCAGTCACAGACCAGGTTTATATGGAAAACATGAGGTAGCGAAGGGTTTAAATGTTGGATAGAACCTAGTTATAGGGTAAGGTCACCTGGTAAATAGAGAAAGTGCCGACGGGATCAAACATAAAACAAGCCTTGTGCCTTATTTGTTTAGATGTTGGTCCCAATGATTGGTTCTATGAAAAATGGGCCACACAATTAGAACCCATCCATCATCAACAACACAGGAAATGTACCAAAGAGTGTTAAAAGGTTTGAAATTTGTCTATTAAATAACTGAGAATGCAGTGAAGAAGTGTGAGATCAAAATAAAAAGAGGGGGTTTGATCCATCAAAGACTAAGAGATCTAATCAGAAAAGGAAAAGAAGGGTTCAAAATTGTAATTGAACATGTTTTGTAAAATAATAAAAGTAATTTGTTCCTAAAATAATAATATTAAGTTTATGAAGAGGCACATTGAATCAATGCTCTTTTTCAAAGAGACACAATGATTCAAATATCATACACCTATTGGAATATTATTTAAACATAAATATATGATGAAAAGAAGATATCTTTGTGGTTTAATTTAGAAGATCAAAACACATACATAGTCCAAGGAAGAACTTGAAACATTCACATGAAGTGAGGGTGAAAGGGAGGAGCAAGGGAGGATTGAAGTCCTCTACGGGTTGAAGCCTGAAATAGGGAGTTGGTGCTTCCTCAAGTTGGTGCTTGAAAACAATAGGATTGGAGTCCTCTATAGGTTGAAGTTTGATCTACATGGAGTTGGTGCTTGGAAAACATGGGATTGGTGTATCCTTGAGTTGGTGCTCAAATGAAGAGAGATTGGTGTCTCTTATAAACTATAACTTGTAAATGAAATATAATTTTTACGATTGTTACATTTAAATTCAGATTTTTGTACATTCTTGTTGATAAATTGTTATAAATTAATAAAGAATTAATTTAATTTGATAAAAAAGAAGAAATATTGACTCACAACCCCCCCCCCCAATAGTATTGAACATCATTCCAACAATTGGTATCAGAGCATGTTCCTTCACCATAGTCTAACCACTTGAAGGCAGATTCTGAGAAATCTAATGTATCAACAAGAAGGAATGCCCTCCAAAAAAGAACCATTGTTCAAAGGAAATTATTATGCATTTTGGAGTATACAGATGAAAAGTTATCCAATGGCTCTTGGATGTGATATTTTTCTATCTGTGGTAAATGGTTACATAGCACCAACTATTGCACCTTCAGTTGTTGATGCAAAGAAACTCTGCAATGATAATTCAAGGGTTTTTAATGCAATTTTGGGTGGGTTAGCAAACCCCATATTTGTAAAAGTGATGCATTGTAAATCAACAAAAGAAATTTGGGACAAACTTAAAATCATCTATGAAGGAGATGGAAAATTTTGAGAGCCCGGAAATGAAAGAGGAAGAAAACATTGCAGAATATTTTCAAAGAGTGGATGAAATATTCAATGCAATTAGAGCATTGGGAGAAGAGATAAAATACAAAATTATTGTGAAAAATGTGTTGAGATCATTATCAATGACATATGATTCCAAGGTATCTACCTTGGAAGATTGAGAAGACCTTGACAAACTTACAATGGATGAACTTCATGGGATTCTTATAGCCTATGAATGAGAATAGGGCAAGAAAAGTCATAAAAAAGGGAAACATCCTTCAAAGAATCAAAAGAAACAAATAACCATGAGCATGTATCAAATAAAAATCACTTAGACATATTAGATGAAGAAGAGCCCAATTTTATAACGAAACTCCATAAAGGGTTTGAGAAATATAAAGGAAAGTTACCCTTCAAGTGCTTCAACTGTGGTAAAGTTGGAAAATTTTCCTCCAAATGTCCCTATACCATGCATATGGATAGTGATCATGAAGTTACTTATAACCATAAATAACTTAAGAAGAGAAAAACTGGAAACAAGAAAAAAAAAACTTCTACTCCAAAGAAAATCTGACATGAGTGAAGATGACGAGAAAGAACTTTTATTTATGGGAATAAAAACTAAAAATAAATTTGTTGATGATAATGAAGAAAAATATGAATTTGAAGAAGTAGACCTTGAAAGATAACTTATTAATGCTCTTGAAGAACTAAGAAAATACAAAAAGAAGAACAAATCATTAAGAGAACAACAATTAGAATATGAAGGAAAACATAAATCAAGATAAAAGGAAGTTTCAATAACCATGAAGGAAATGGAAAAAGTCATTATTGACTTAAATACTCAATTCCAAGAAGCCAAACGAATTGAAGAGGTCATAAGTAAACAACTCAATGAAAAGAAACTAGATTGTGAAAAGCTAGAGGCTGAAATTGTTTTTTCTAAAAAGAGAACTTGAGAAGGAAACAATCAATCAAGATTTGAAAATAGTTCAATAATATTGGATGATATTCTTAACAGTCAAAGATCATCAAGCAATAATTCAGGACTGGGTTATGATAAAAAGAAGTCTAACAAAGGATCTAACTCTACATCTCAGCAAACCGATAAAAACCCAAAACTTTATGCAGTTTCCCTTCAAAGATGTTTCAAAAGGGAAGAAAGTAAAATAAAGATTGATTCTAATCTACAGAAATATGCTCTCCCTTCAAAAGAAAATGAATATATAAGGAATACAACTACAAGAAGAACTCCCCCCAAAAGGTATCAACATTTCTTCCTTGGCTACTACTTCTCTTGCAATGAGTTTTGGCATAAAGCATTACATTGTAGAGATTATGGAAAATACAATCATAAAAATGTTTTAAGATATGGTTATAAGAACAACAAGAACAATAATAATCAAGAGAACATAAACTATACCATGTTCTCTGCGCTGAAAAATTACAAAGTTGAATGCCACAAATACAACAATTATGGTCACAAATCTATTGATTGTAGAATACCAAATCATCCCATAAAAACCTCCAAAATTCAAGAAGAAAATCATATGAAGACATGGAAAGAAAAACAAATGGAAGAAAAGGAAACATAGTGTAAGGTAGCCTAATATGATAAAGATAAGAGGAGTTGATGGTATGTTGATAGTGGTTGTTCAAATAATATCACTGGAGATCAAGACAAATTCCTAAATCTAAAAAGGAAAGAAAAAGGAACTGTTTCATTTGGAGATAATGTCTCTGCTAAGATATTTGGAGAGGGCACAATCAGTCTAGGAAATAATAGAGCTAAAGCAGAAAATGTGTTATTAGTTGAAAATTTGAAGCCTAAAATCCTCAGTGTGAGATAATCATGTGATCAAGGACACATATTCATATTTGACTCTCAAAATGTGAAATTAGGAAAGAGGGCTCAGGAAAATTAGTTGCTATTACACCCAAGACACCAAGCAATGTATATATATTAAACATAGAAGAATAAGAAAAATGTTGCATGAGACAAATATACGAAAGTTGGCTATGGAAAAAAATAATGGGACACATAGGTTTTGACAATTTGATAAAAGATAGTAAAAAGGAAGTTGTGAGAGATATGCCAAAAATTATTAAATCTTCAAACTATGTTTGTAGGCACTACTAACACGGAAATCTGACAAAAGTAAGATTCTAGACAAAAGAATACTCTACATCAAAACTATTAGAACTTGTTCACACTGACCTTTGTGGACCAACAAGAACTAAAAGAATGCAAGGTGAACATTACTTCATTTTATTCATTGATGACTATACAAGGATGACTTGGGTATCTTTTCTTAAAGAGAAATCAAAAGCATTCAAAAAATTCAAAACCTTCAAAGAACATGTTGAAAATGAGATTGATCTCAAAATCAAGTGCCTAAGATCATACAATGGAGGATAATTTACCTCAGATGAGTTCAATGAGTTTTGCGAAATCATGGAATTAAAAGACATTTTTTATCTCCAAGAACTCCTCAACAGAATGGAGATGTTGAAAGGGAAAATAGAACTCTCCAAGCAGCAGCCAAAACTGTGTTAAATGAAGCCAAACTCCCAGATATATATTGGAGAGAAGCAATATGTACAACAATATATATACTTAACAAATCACAACTTAGAATTAACCATGACAAAACACCATATGAGTTTTGGTTTGGAAAACCAACATCAATCAAACACTTCAGATTCTTTGGGAGAAAATGCTATATAAAAAGAGATGATGATAATCTAGGAAAATTTGATTCCAGATTAGATGATGGTATATTTCTTGGTTACTCATCCAATAAAAAGGCCTACAAATTCTACAATATGAGATTGCATAAAATTGTGGAAAATGTAAATGTAAAAGTGGATGATCTAAAATCAAGAAGAACCAAATCTCAAGATAATTCACAAGTTGATGAAAGAAGAAGAAATGATGATGATGAAAAATAAACTAAAGAAATACAAGAAGAAGAATCACAAAGTGAAGAAGGAAACAAAGAGGGAGAATCATCAAGACAAGAGTCAAAAGAACCATCAAGAAGAGTACAAAGAGATCATCCTGAAAGTCAAGTCATAGGCAACAAAAGTGTCGGATTTGAAACAAGAAGAAGGCTAAAATGAATTAGAACAAGCAATATTCTCCCTAATAGAACCCAAAACATTTGTAGAAGCCAACAAATATGAAGATTGGATCAAATCCATGAATGAAGAGCTTGATCAAATAGAGAAGAATCAAACCTAGGAACTTGTCCCAAGACCAAAAGACAAAAATGTGGTAGGGACCAAGTGGATTTTTAAAAATAAAGTTAGTGAAGATGGTCAAATTATAAGGAATAAAGAAAGATTAGTGTGCAAAGGATATGCATAAGTATAATGGATTGAATTTGAATAAACATTTTCCCCAGTAGCCAGATTAGAAACTATCAGAATGTTCTTGGCGTTTGCATGTCTTAAAAAATTCAAAATATATCAAATGGATGTCAAATCAGCATTCTTAAATGGAAAAATAGAGGAAGAAGTTTATATAGAACAACCTGAATGATTTATATTATTAGAAAATAAAAACTATGTCTGCAAATTAAAAAAAGCATTGTATGTTCTCAAACAAGCTCCCAGGGCATGGTTTTCAAGACTTGATAATCATCTACAACAGCAAGGATACAAACAAGGAGCTACTGACAACAATATTTACATTAAAATTGAAAATCAAAATATGATTATTGTTGTAGTATATGTGGATGATATCATCTTTGGAAGTAATCTAAATCCTCTAAGCAAACAATTTTCTACAGAAATGAAAAAATAATTTGAGATGTCAATGCATTGTGAATTGACATTCTTCCTAGGATTACAAGTTTCACAATAAGACAAAGGCATATTCATATCTCAGACCAAATACATTAAATAAATGTTGAAATTTTTTCAAATGGAAGATTGTAAACCTATGAGAACTCTTATGATTACAGGATGAAAACTAAGCAAAGATGATGAATCGCTAGAAGTGGACTCAACCATGTATATATCAATGATTGGTAGCCTATTATATGCAACAACAACAAGACCAGATATTATGCAAGTTGTAGGATTAGTGGCCAGATTTCAATCTTCACCTAAAGAGACACATATGAAGGTAGTTAAAAGTATTTTTAGATATCTCAAAGGCACCTTGGATTTTGGATTGTGGTATCCAAAAACATAAGACTTCACATTAAATGCATATACCGATGCAGATTGGGCTGGAAGTGTGGATGACATAAACAACACTAGTGGAGGAGAATTCTTCCTAGGAAAAATTCTTTTGTCATGGCTAAGTAAAAATAAACCTTCCATATCACTATCTATAGCAGAAGCTAAATATATTGTTGTTTCCTCCCGCTACACTCAAGTAATTTGGATGAAACAAACTCTAGAATACTTACAATTAAACTATGATAATCCAATTCTTCTTAATTGTGACAATATAAGTGCTATAAACCTTTCTAAGAATCCTGTCATGCACTCAAAAACCAAGCATATCCCAATTAAATTTCAATTTTTAAGGGAACAAGTTACTCAAAAAGTTGTCAAAGTGGAATATGTGGATATGAAAGAACAAATTGCATATATATTCACAAAACCTTTACCCAAGAGTACTTTTGAGTACCTTAGACAAAAATTGGGGGTAATCTCCATATCTAATTAAATTACGCAAGCTTCATCATAAAAGCAGTACATGGACAGGGGGAGTATAACCTCATGGGGAGAAAATAAATATCCCTTCTATCATTGTTGTCAAAGGGGGAGAATAAACAGTAAAACCCAATTAAAATTGAAAATAAGAGATTTTTACTTTGTTGTCATCAACGCCCAAGGGGGAGAATGTTGGACTTGGTGTTATGGTGTTGGAATTGATGTCAAAAAGGGGAAACATGTTCAATATGGTCACTATTATCTGTGGCTAATATAGTATTGTCATTGAGACATAATGTTGGATATGGTGTGTCTTTGATGTCAAAAGAGAATCCAGATTGCAGATATTATGAACCGGTTAAAGAATACTAAAGGGAATATTGAAGGGTTATCAGAGAATTATATATAGGAAAAATAGTAAGCCAAAGACTACATATTCAGGAGGTAAATTCAGAGTTGGAGGAAGAAGAAGACATTGTCTCGAAAGACAATGAGGATAAAGTTGTAAGGAAAAATAGGAAGCAGACGTTAGATAAGCGTTTATAACTCTTATGCAAGAAGAGGATTGTTGTGAGTGTGATTGAATGAGAAATATTTAGGCTAGAATGCCAATTATGGCCAATAGGACAAGCAAAGTCCAAGACATGTAAAACAGGCCAGAAACAGATCTAAAAATTGGTACCCTGGAGAAGAATTGTATGTCCGGGTGCAAGTATAGTGGTTAAACCCAAATCGAGGAAGGGCCTCATATTGAAATAAAATGGAGTTTAGATTGGAGGATCATTGATCACTCCTAGGATAAATGATCCATAATCGTTGCAGAATAAGATGCAACGATTGAATTGTCACAGTTTAATTGACCACGGAGTTGTTCTATTGGAAACGTCGATCTGGAGAAAATCAACAGCCCTAATATATTTCCCAAAATCAAAATGCATGGGAGATAAAGGAGGAAGGTGGATGTGAAGAGTTAATTCAAATCCACCCTTATATTTTTTGTGTCCACCATCGATTGGAACATATGGTCCACAATCATTCCAGGCTTGGTTGGTAGTTGACCAAAGTCAAAACAAACTCAAACCCGAAGATTTTATCAAAACCATTTTATAGTATTTTGATTCCATCATTGATAAAGATCGGATGGCCCTCGTTATTTCACATTATGTTGAGTATTGACCAGAGTGAAAATAGACACGGATGTGAAATGTGTATTATGCAAAAACTGATAAACCATGTATCAACACTATGTGTTATCACGTTGTGTCTTGGGATTAAGTCAGGACCATTTTTAAAATGTGAAATCAATAAAGACCATCCACTCAACACTTGATCGTATATGAATTGTCAATATAATTAACGCCAAGGTAATCTTGGTGTGTAGTTTCTATCAGTGACATACCAGGGTCAATGGAAAACATGAGACAACAAAAAGTTAAAATGTTGGATAGTACCTGGTTATAGGGTAAGGTCACCTGGTAAATAGAAAAAGTGCTTACGGGATAAAACATAAAACAAGCCTTGTTCCTTCTTTGTTTAGATGTTGGTCATAATGATTGGTTCTATGAAAAAGGGTTCATGAGATTAGCACCCATCCATCATTGACAACACGGGAAATGTACCAAAGAGTGCTAAAAGGTTTGAAAATTGTCTATTAAAGAACTGAGAATGCAACAAAGAAGTGTGAGATCAAAATAAAAAAGGGGGGTTGATCCATCAAAGACTAAGATATCTAATCAGACAAGGAAAAGAAGGGTTCAAAACTATAATTTAAAAGGTGATGTAAAATAATAAAAGTAATATGTTCCTTAAATAATAATATTAAGTTTAGGAAGAGGGAGATTGAATTAATGCTCTTTTTCAAAGAGACACAATGATTCAAATATCATACAACTATTGGAAGATTATTTAAACAGAAAGATATGGTGAAAATAAGATGTCTTTGTGGTCTAATTCAAAAGATCAAAACACAGACAGTCCAAGGAAGAACTTGAAACATTCACATGAAGTGAGGGTGGAAGGGAGGAGCAAGGGAGGATTGAAGTCCTCTGCAGGTTTAAGCATGAAATAGGGAGTTGGTGCTTCCTCAAGTTGGTGCTTGAAAACAAGACTATTGGAGTCCTCTACAAGTTGGATTCCAATCTACAGGTATATGGTGCTTCCTCAATTTGGTGCTTGGAAAATAGGGGATTGGTGTCTCTTTGAGTTGGTGCTCAAAAGAAGAGAGATTGGTGTCTCTTACAAACCGTAACTTGTAAATGAAATATAATTTTTATGATTGTTACATTTAAAATTCAGAGTTTTGTACATTCTTGTTGATAAATTGTTATAAATTAATAAATAATTAATTTAATTTGAGAAAAAGAAGAAGTATTGATTCACCCCTCCCCCTCTCAGTATTGAACAACATTCGAACATAACATTTATAATTTATAATCACCCTGAACATATATAACCCCTTTTATTTATAAACCCTTAAATATATACACCTATAACCTCTAAAACTAAATATTAACCCATATAACCTCAATAACTTCTAACTCACTACCTCTTATAACTCCTTAACCCTTAAATTGTATAACATTACATCTTAATATTTATCACATTTAATGTATAACCATGATTGCATCTAACTTCTAATATATATAATTCATAATATAACCCCAAATATCTACAACCCTTATCCTATTTAATATCTAAACTTTATAACCCTTAACCTCTAATGCATCTAACCCATATAACCACTATCCCTTGTAATCATTAAAATCCCTAATACTTATAAATCACATAACAACAAACTATTATACCCCTTAATTATAATCCTCTATAATATATGTAACTCTTAACCCTTGTAACCCTAAGAACTTAACATATAATCACCAATCCCTAATGTTTATAACCCCCAAACACTAACCCTTAACTTTTGACTCATATTACTTTTACCCACAACCATTTTAACCCCTTACATGTAACCTCTATAACCAATAACCTTTATAACCTTGAATATAGCCCTCAAACTATATAACCCTTGACCCTCATAACCCCTAAACCTTAACACCTATAGCATCTAACATTACCACATGTTGTCATGATCATTAATTATTATAAAACATAATATTTATATCCCTAAACCCTATCGCCACTAAGCCCTAAATTTATAACCATTATCACAAAAAATAACAATAGCAATCCTCAATCCTTATAACTACAATCACCCCTAACCACTAATCAATATACACTAGTCCATATATATTATAGCCATTATACAATTTAACCTTATAGCCTTCATGTCTTCTAGCTCTTTGATTTAATGCCTAACACCTATAATGAAAATCCTCTAAAATTACATTTTGTTGTTTCTTTACCAAATCATCATCCAATCCATGGATGAACAAACCACAAACACTTCTCGTCTCTCTTTTCATTTGAGTAGAATATTTTAAGATAGATTATTACCCTATCTCGGATGCATCCACCCTGCAAAGTTTCCTTTTAAAAGTATATCTTGGTGTCCATTACTTTTAAAATCCTTTTTTAGATGAATATGTTGTCTATGGATTGCATCTAGTATAAGTAAGGGATTTAACATCAATATAATGCATATGAATTTGGAGTGTATAGGGGAGACCCAACATCTACAAAAGTACCATTAACTTACAGCTCATCCTTACTAGGACTTGTTAAGATAGCACCATCTGTGAGTTTTTCCCTATTTGGAGTAGCAAAACATGTCTTTCTTGTCCTACATTTTCACATTTGAGACCTTGATTCTATAATAATGTGATTACATATAGATATATCTCTCCCAATGTCAGTGGATGAACAAACGACAAAAACCACATCTACCCCTAATTTGCACATAGATTCCCTATTCATATGTACTAATTCTTCTTGTACTTGACGGTGCATCACTTCTTCACCCACTCCAAGAAGAAAATTCTCTCCAACTAATATTGGCTTTCTTGGATTGCAACAATTCTCATATTTATTTGTCTAGTTTATTTTTCTCATTAAAGCCTTTGCAACACCCCATAATGTATCCGTGTTATTTATTTGGATTGTAGGGCTCTTGGAACCAATTTGTTTATCACACAGATTCCTTGTTTTTCTGGTTGAGTGAATTGTCATTTCTCCTACCTTCAGGCATGTCCCTTACACATATACTCCACTTGAGTGATATTCTCTAGCTCCTTTTGATTTCGATGACTAATCGTTACTCCAAAAATTGCTTACCTTTTATTATGCATCTTATGTTGGACATTAATAAAATTATATTATCTAATCTAATCTAATTCTACATGCTTTCTTTTTCTCCCAACAACCTTTGTCACATTATTTAACAAATCTTGAGCCTCTTCTTTTGTCTTAGGTCTCTTTGAATCTTTGTGTTTATATTTTCCTCCTCTCCATTTTCTTTTGATATATTTCTAGTAAAATATATTTCCAATATCCTAGCATTTAATTGTGTCCCTTCTAAAGCCATTGAAGATAATTGTATTTCTCCATTAGGTTTCAATAAGTGATCAATGCTCAGTATTTTTTTTCTTGAAAACATTTACACAACCTTTTTGTATATTCCCCTCTTCATCAATTTTTACTTCATAACTCCTCTAACTAAAGGTTCCTTATCATATTAGACATATCTTTCATGTCACCTTTAGTCATTGCATTCAAGGATAGTAGAATGAGAAATGAGTCTAATGGGTATTAGTGTATTCCAAATAAGAAAAAACATAATTGATGGCTAAGAGGTACCCATTAATATTTCACACATTCCTCAACCAATTTTTTACAAGGGAGATTTTATTTAAGCATGGAAAAACCCCTATAATTGAATGACATATCATTAAAGTTATTATCTATGTAAGAAGGGGTACAAATATATTCACTCAATTGTTATTTTTTTGGTGGGAATGAAGTTTTCTAAAACCATGGAAATGTTTCACTTCCACATAGAGGAGGATTTGAAGATAATGTTTTGGAACAATGAATGACCAAATTTTCTCAAGTTGAGACCAAAAAAAAACTTGTGTATTGTCTCTAAATGGATGTCTCTCTAGAGATGATAAAAAAGTCTCTCTAAAAAAAATATATGTAATATACCTAGGGAGAATAATATGGCGTACCTAGGGAGGTACTCAAGGGGATAATGAATGTAATGTGACCACAATCATGAAATAGGCCAGCTTGGTAATTGATGGGTAATAAATAGGCCCACTAGATAGTTAAGAGGAAATAGCATAATAATAAGCAGTAGTTGGCATAGACCCCTAGGAATACTCGCAAAAAAGTATAAATACACATGAATATCATTGTATTGAATTTGTTGGATTATTTGTATTGTAGAAAGCATGGCTTGTGAATTGATTCCTTCCATAAAGGGTAATTAACAGGGTTATCCTACTTTAAGGGTTCTTTATGCATTCTTGTGTCTATTATTGTTTGGAATGCATTTGATATTTCTGAAGTTTAAGGGTGATATTGTGTTTGTGATTCAATTTAAGGGTTAAAGTTCACTACAATATAGAATGAAAATATTTTTGTCTCTTCTGAGACAATATCACTTTTGTTAGGCAATATATAAAACAATGTATTAAAAAATGTTTCTTAATGCTAAGCTAAATCAACACAAAGATTACTTTCCTAAAAAAAACTAGAATATCCTATGTTAATTTATGGCAAGGCACGGTGGAATCAAACCACGAACCTTCTGCTAGTAGGGAGGGTTCTCTTCCATTGAGATAAGACCCTTTAAATAATTAAAGTAGGTGCTCTTCATTGATATAGTATCCTTTACAGAATTAGGAGAGGGGCAGTGTTAACACCCATATTACACCATTGTAATATGGGTGCCAACTATAACATTCACAATTGCATCCACAAAGTGAAACAATGAGAGAAATGTTCAAGACCAATTTGGCACTTATTCACTTTTTGAGTTTGTCATTAAAGTAATGATGTTAGAAGTGAATAATGTCAATTAGAAAAATTTGATGTTTATAAGGATCACTTCACTCTTTGTAAGGGAAAGAATGTTGAAGAGATATTGTTAACCCAAAGATTTGCCTGTGCAATTGAAGGGTTTAGATCCAGTTAAATTTCATCGAGTTGGTATGCAGTGATAGGCACATCATGTTTCACAGAGATAATAGGGATATTCATCATTTTTGGGGAACATTTTTATTTTTAGTAGTCTTCCTATTTTCTAAGAGCCAAAGTTCGAAGGTCCATAAATCAAGTGTGATCACATATTTGGTATCCTTGCAAGCTCATGATGCTAATAATATTTTTCCAAGTGACATACGAGACACTGTTATTTTTAACATTGAGGGTTTTAGGGATCGTATGATGATTCTGAGCATATAGTTAGATTCCTTGTCGAAAATAAAGTCTTATGAGACTAATTTCATTGGCATGCGAGATGATGTTATTTTTACTAATGCATGTTTTAAGGCATCACGTATTTGGTAGTGATCTCATATCAGTTCCCTTCACTTTTTGTCTTTCCTATTTTTTAGGACTCCAACTTTTATTTTTAGCATGTTCATATTTAGTAGTGTTATTATTAGTCAGTGAGGGCACCATACTCCCAGTTCCATCGAACAATTGAGAACTAGTGTGAATATTGAAAATGGAAGTTTTCCAATGTGACACGTGGCGGCGATTTCAATCTTATTTCCTCAAGAAAACCCTAGGTGTGCTCTTTGGTAAATTTAGAAGTTATCTAAAATTGGTTTCATAATTTCAATCCAATTTTCAATGAGTAACTTGTCATTTTTTTTTTCAAAGGAGGGTCATTTCCTTGAATCTCTCCTCTTTGTTAATTTCGGAAAAATGGGAGAATAGGAGATAATTATTTTTGGCTAAGGAGATTTCATTGGTTAGTTTAAATGAGAAAGGAAAATTTATTATTGGAACAAGAGGGATGATTTTGGAAATTTTATTTAAGGAGGCAACTCACTTGTCTTGAGTTAAGTCAACATCACATGAGTTATTAATGGAATTTAAGGGGATTGCATGAGATAGTTATTTATGGAGACGATTGACCCCATTTTAGTGAGAGTTACAACTACATTTATGGCATTTATGTGATTATTTAAATAATTTTACTTCATTTACAATAGCCACCTAATAACAACAATTTTGTAGGAGTAGGCCACCCATTTTTGGGAAATTGAAGTGTTACAAAATAAAGGTGAATGGCATTGTTTGGTTAGATTTTTATAATGAGAAACCAACCCTTTCTCTTCCATATTCTATTTATTTTCTTGTTCCCTACACTCTTTGCACGACATAAGATTGCAGCCAATCTTGTATTTTGTCTCTATGATGCAAACAAACTTTTTGACTAATACAATGATATAGTTTGACTATGCGGTTTCTTCATATCTTTTCAAATTCGATGGTCCAATAGTACTTTTTTGTGCAGTTGTGTGGGTGGTCTAAGTGTCTTTACTTTGATTGTATCAATCATTTAAAGCACGCACTCATCTTCTTTCTACCTTTCAAATTTAGTGGTGTGAATTATAATTCTCTCATATTATTTAATTATAAACATTCTTATGCCCTTTGTTGCACACATACCAAGGAAGATTATTTTATGTGTTAATATCTCAAAATAACCACACATATTTTATAAGTGATTTATAGTGCATGAACATTAAGGACACCCCCCCGGTGACTAGAAAAGCATCAATTCAAATGGAGGAGTAATTAGCGGTGACCTTAGGCTAATTACTCAGTTGTTTCTTAGGTTAGCATAGAGTATATCTAAGTGATAACAAATTGGCATCGTTTCAGGGACTTCGACAATCCTCTAATACTACAACAATAGTGGTAAGTTTTTATTTATAGATTCATTTTACTTTGACTCACCTGGTGACTTCACTAGTTGATCTAGGATCTTTTCATCGAAGTGACTTATAAAGAATTGTATTAAATGAGCATAAATTAAAGTGCACCATAAAGAAAGAAAATCTCAATAATGAAGAGACATAAGCATCAAATATGAACACAAAAACTTGATAACGGAGTTCTTCCGTGGTGGACTACGTCTCTGGGTCCTACTCTCAAATGGGTAGGCCTTTTTATTAACTCGGCAAAATAATTTGTAAAATTACATAAGTATACCTCATTCTGAAATTAAGCTGCAAATGCTTTGCTCAGATCAGAAAATAGATAGCACCATTGAATTCATGGCATCGAATTACCCAAAAATGATTGTCTCCATGCCTCAATTTGACTCTGGCACTCCCATGCCCTTGAGAAATATCATCTCAGTTTATGTACCTATACCCTGCAATTAATTCTTTGTATTGCGTCTAGAAAATCATGACGAGCGTACCATCGAGCGCCCTCCTCCCGTCTCTGGGAAGACTCATCCTTTAAGTGAAAATTTGGGTGGACTAACCAATGGACTCTGTTGGCCCAACGGTGGCGAATGCTATTGTAAGGCGTTGGATAGGGGGAGGTCACGGGGTCGAGCCCGCAGGCCTCCCCTTTTGGAATTATTGTTATATATATATATGGAGGAACCATCGCCAAGTTTGGATTTTGTAGTTTAGATTCGTCGGAGTTATAGTTTGGCTGCCAGATTTGGCGGACCCATTTTTTTTTTTTGAAAATTTGGTTTCGAGCCCTCATTGGGCATTTTCCCACTGCCACGTGGCAACCAACCATTGTCCCACACCAACCACTTGCTCAGTCACCTTCCACGTTTCCTTCCACATCATCCTGCCACATCTCGTATGGTCTATCATGTGGTTGTATGGACTGCCACATGTCACTTCCTCTTTGGTCCACAGATTGACCCCAAAATGTCAAAAATGAGTGACACGTGGCATCCTATGGTGCTGCCATGTCACCATGCTAATGTCAGCATGACACGTGTCTCCCTATACATGTTCCACATACATTGTATAGACACTTAAGTCATCTGTACTGATGTTGATGTTAGTAGTACAGATGTTGACACATCCTTGTTGACTGGGCTAGGTTGACCAAAAATTTGACAGCGAATATCTTTTGATCTGTAACTCTATTTGAAGAGTCGTTCACACCGTTGGAAATCTTGTGACACACTATTCATGATGATTCCAATTTCACTAAGTTTGGAGGACTTTGAATTTTTTCCCTTTCTCTGTCTGTTGAGGCCATTCTAGGCTTTTTGAGTTGCTTCTGTGAATTTTGAGTTGTCCTTAGTCTTCTCTGGATACTTTTTGGATCATGCCTTCCCACTAAGATATTTTTGGACCACCAAAATATTTCATGAATCAAAAAACAAGTGAGGGAAGAGTTCCCTCACCTTGTCCTTATCAATCCATTTTGTCTTTTTTGGATGTGTGCCCTTTAAGCCTACTCGAAGATAATCAACATCACCCTTGCATGAAGTTCTCATCCTTCTGTCCAGGATGATATCTTCCTTTAACTCATCCAAGTACTCAGGAGAAAACTCATCAACTAAAGGTATTGAAACTTCCTCACCCTGATCCATGATCATGGGAGGCTCAAAAAGTTTCAAGTTCTCCACATTTACAACTGAGTAGATATGCATATAAGGTGGAAGATCTAGACGAAAAAAATTGGTACCACTTTTCTCCAAAATAGTGAAGGGTCCATAATGGATGGGCTTGAGTTTCTTGCCTTCACCCTTCAATCTTTCCTTGTTGATGTGAAGCCATACCTGGTCTCCAACCTAAAACTAATGATCAAGCTTGTGTTTGTCATGCTGAGATTTATACTGTGATTGACTTTTCTCCAACTGTTACCTGACTTCTTGGTGTACCTGTTGGACCCTCTAGATGAACTTGTGGGCTCTGTATTCATTTCTTTATTCATTTGAATTGACATCTCTCCCATACATCAAGTCCAAAGGAACCTTAGGTAAATACCCAAAACATGTCTCAAAAGGTGAACACTGAGTGGAGGAATGTAAGGCTCAGTTGTAAGCATGTTGTACATAGGGTATTTGTTCATCCCATAACTTGGGATGCTTGTTGCAGTAGCCTTGAAGAAAAAGTACCACAGTTTGGTTAACAACCTTTGTCGGTCCGTTGGTCTATGGATGGAAATAAGTTCTCCTATTCAACTTGGTTTCAATTATTCTCCACAAACTTGTCCAAAAATCCCCAAGGAATTGAGTATCTCGATCTGAGATAATGAATGTGGGTAACCCAAAGTGAAGCCAAACATACTAAAAGAAGAGATTAGCAGTCTTCCCAATAGTGATCTTCTTTTTACATGGAATTAATATAAACATATTTTTGAATCTATCCACTACAACATACAAATCGTCATGACCCCTTTTTGACATTAGTAAACCCCCTACAAAATCCATGGAGATACTTTCCCATGGATGGGATGGAACAAGCAGTGGTGAGTCTAGCCCCAATTTTATATTATTGGGATTACAAGTAGAACACATCACACACCCCTTTAAATATTTAGTTACAATTGCTTTCATCTGAGGCCAGTAAAAAAACCTCTGTAGATGAGCCATAGTTTTTCCTACCCCAAAATTCCCAAACACAAGAGAAGTGTGAGCTTCTCATATTACATGGACTTGTTCACTTGTAGGAATACATAGCTTTCCAAGATGGTAGAGTAGTTTTCCCTGTAGACAATAGTTCTCTACTTGTGCACCATGGGTTAGCTTCTCATATACTTCTTTAAAATATTCATCAATGGCATATTGTTCCACATAGCTATCATGAGATAAATAAGCATTCTTCAAAATAATAGAAGCGACAATAGGAGGTCTAGAAAGCATATCAGCTACCTTGTTACTTGTACCCTTTTTGTACTTGATTACCAAATGAAATTGTTGTAGGAAACCCATCCATCTGTAATGTCGATATTGTTGCATTTTGGTTTGTTCTTGGAGATACTGTAACGGTTGATGATCTATATGTATGATCATTTCCTTCCCTAACAAGTAGTGCTTCCATTTATTTACGCTTTGAACTAATGCATACAACTCTTTATCATATGTAGGATAGTTAACAACAACTTGGTTAAAAGTTTCAGAGTTGTAAAAGATAGGCTTATGATATTTCATCAATACTGCACCCATGGCATATCCACTGACACCTGTCTTGATCTTGAAGGGTTGTTGAAGATTCGACAGTGCTAATACTGGTGCGGTACTAATATTTTCTTTCAAAGTTTCGAATTTTTTTTTTTTTTACTCCCCACTGAAAAGTGTTCTTCACATTGGTTAAGGCATGCAAAGGAGTTTTTATAAAGGAGAAGTTTGAAATGAATCTCCTCCAATACTGGACTGCACCTAAGAAGCTTCGTATTTTGGTCACACTTTTAGGCTCATTCCCATTTACAATTACATCAATCTTGGAAGGATCAATTTTCAATTGTCCTCCTCCTACAATATGACCTAAGTACACAAGTGAAGTCTTACCAAATTCACATTTGGAAAATTTTACATACAACTTTTCCCTTTGCAAAGTATCCAATACTTGCTTTACATTCCTTACATGTTCATCCCAAGTCCCGATAAATATAAGAATGTTGTCTAAATATACAATCACAAAATCATCTAGAAATGGAATGAATACATCATTCTGTTAAATTATGAGCTTGATTTCTTATGCGGATTAATTCTTTTATTTTCTTCAATACTTTGATTCCAGCTTAATACACTTCAACAATTTCAAATCATAATCAAATAGCAATAATTATGTAGATAAGTAAACATGCATATCAACAACACATATACCTTGGGGAAACCCTGTACAGGGAGAAAAACCCCAGCAAACAATATTCCTTTATTGCATTATTAATGTAAGATCTCTTACAAATATCCACCATGAATGTAATTCTCTCAAAGAGCTTGCCAAGATGACTCTGACCTGACAAAGAATTACAAGACCTTGCTGAAATACACCTTTGATATGCTGCCTCTTTATCACTGATGTGCTCCTCTATTATTTCACCCTCAACCTGCATATGAAAACTGTGTTGTAGAACTGTGTTGAGGAGAGGGTTCAACCTCTTCTTATATAGGCTGAAGAGGGGAAGAGGAGAAGCTCGAAATAGTAACCTGATTGCATGCATTAGTCATAACTCAGCTTCATACTTTAGTTCGAACTTAGAACTAGACTTGAGAT
>ML782989.1:115086-132858 GCA_009831015.1 Picea engelmannii
TTTACTTTGATTGTATTTTTCATTTAAAGAGCACATTCATCTTCTTTGCATCTTTCATATTTAGTGGTGTGAATTGGAATTCTCTCATATTATTTAATTATAAAAATTCTTATGTCTTTGATTGCTTGCACACATACCAAGGATAATTATTTTGTGTGCTAATATTTCATACTAACCATGCATATTTTATAAGTGATTGATGCCCCCTTATTATTGGAAAAACATCATTCCAAATGAAGTAATTAGCGGTGACCTTGGAATAATTACACATAGTTGTTGTTTAGGTTTACAAGGAGTAAATCCAAGTGATAACAGATATAACAGTGGCACACTCCCATGAGCTCTTGGACCTATAACAAATTTGGAGACAGAGAAACAATTAGGGTGCAATATGAGAGGGAAGCATGCAAGGCACATTCATATGAGGAGATTACTCATCTATTCAGGGTACAAGTCTAATAGCCTTTTTGGTTTTGTACTAATTATTATTGTCAGTGTTCAGGAGAGTGCCTTATTCAATAATTAAGATCACAACATTCAAAATCAATCAGGTTTCTTAGATCATAAAAAATCCATTACAACATGAAAGTAATAGTTGACAAAATCATAACAAATACGATAGCATAATGATGGCAGTGAACTACAAAATACTCAATAAGAACCATCCAATTCCAACATGCACACTAAACTATTATTAATGATTAAGTATTTCAAAATTTAAGAAATATTTAAACTCAGAGACTAATTCATTAGTCGATATCACCTGATGTCAATGGAAAAATCTCTCTGAAAATAATCAATGCATGAGTTGAATATAACCTTTTATTAGATATAACTTTACAAGTTTGTGTCATAAGTGTTCTCATAGAAAGGAAAATATTAGCCTTGGTGAGGAATGCATTCTAAAACATGGAAACATAATTTCCAAATACATAAATAATGGATGAAGTTAAAGATAAAAGCGAACTACAATCTTCTCAACATGTAGGAGACATAATCTCAATAAGGAAAACCCAACTTTAGCATACAAACTTGCCTATACATGTATAAATCATCAAATATCTGATATTTGAACAACTCATTTAATCCCATCACTAAATGATTAACTGATAAAAAATCCCGCAATTGTTGTCAATGAATAAAGGTATTGGTTCATAAATGTGTGTAGCAAACAAAAATACTATCGAATCAACAATCTACAAAAATTATCTTTATTGTGTGGTACAAATGGGTGAAGGTCTTGGACAAAAATATATGCAGCAAAAGAATATCATAATAAAAAATTAATTGTGTCAAGTTTCTATAAAAATAATAAACTACCTTTTTATTTCCTATGGAATTGATATATATGTAGATTGGTTTGCCAAGGTCATCATACTACAAAATTCTGCCACCATCAATTCTGTCACAGCTAGAACAAGTGACATTCTCAAATAGATAATTCAACTTCTAAACAAATAGGATGCCATATCTATAGGCAGTTGCTCTCATATAGTTCCTCTTTGAAAGGGAATAACTTGAAACAATAAAAGCTTTATAGAAAAATTGATGCGTGCACAAATAACCACCTATATACTAAAATAGATAATAATGAAAAAAATAGAAGACCGAATAGCACATAACTCTCTAAAAATTTATTCTCTAGAAAACTTGAATACAAATTTGCAACCAATCAGACCCATTCTTTACATTTCATAAGATTGGTCTTGCAAACATTTGTCAATATGAATCATAGAAAACATACTACTTATGGGTGGTAGGAACAGGTCATAGAGTAGATTTGTGAAGTCACGCTTGGTGTGGAAAAATCTTCTCATGCAAGGAATGGGATGGAAAAGTTAAATGTGGCTTCATTGTAAGAGCATAGACATTAATTTCCCAGTACAATTGGCCACCAATTTTGAGAAATGAGTGATGCTCAGAAAGCATCCAGGACTAGAAATTTTAGATAAATTGTAGCATCGATACCAAAATGTCTTGTTATTAGTCACTAGTTTTGTGTACAATCCTATTGAAGAACTTCACAAGGTCATCTGCAAAATTGGTTGAGTTCAAATGATTCCAAGTCTCCTAGAAAGAAAAAATATTACAAACATAGCTAGAAGAAAACATGCAAAACAAGGTTTGGAAGCACCTAGTTTTTCCAAAGACAACTCCCTAGTGTTACATGGGAGACTACCTATAAGTTACACCAACTTGGTTAATAAGGCACGAGAGAGTGCTTACAACAACAATCTTGAGCAAGAGATCCTAAGTTAAGAGATCCTAAGTTCTGAGTTGTGAAGCATTTTTTTCTATTGTTGTACAAATTGAACATTATATCTAAATAATATATTATATGAATTGAGTTCATTTAAATATGTTAGATAACATGAGGTTTGTATTGAGAATTGAATACAAATTATAGATTAGCCCATATAAACTCATGTTTATACAACACAAATCTTGTATTGAATATATATAAGAATGAGTTCAACAAACACATCTAAAACTTTGAATACACAGGTACAAACCTATATAAAACTAATTGAATACACATGTCCAAACCTATCTAAAACTCAATTGAATACACATGTCCAAACCTATCTAAAACTCATGTTTACACAATTTAAGGTTTGTATAGAATATAAACAATACATTAGATGAATTGAACTCATCAAAACACAGGTCTACACACCTCAGAGTTGCACTGAATTTAAATAGCATATTAAATGAATTAAGAAATGTATCTAAAAATATATATTTGATAATTGGATATAGAAACCCTTGCCTACCAACCTAAACCCAAGTTTACACATCTTGCAAAGGTTTGTTAAATTAGCTCGAGGTTTTCTACATTAGAAAACTCCAGAAAACAATACATACAACAACTTGCATCAAACTTGGGTTTAAATGGATATGTGCTAGTACTTATTGCGGGTGTTTTTACAAATGAGTAGTGAAGTGTGTTGGTTGGTGGTATCAAAAAACTTGCTTTGGCATAAGTGTTATGTGGTTTATGAATGGCTAACAAATTGGTTGTGTTACCCCCTCTCACCTAGGTAGAGGAGATCATGTCTCAATGAAGACAGTGATCCTGATGATGAGAATCAACATTTTCACACACAACAACCTAGAAGCACCCTCAAACACATATCTCCTCATCATCCAAATCATCACACATGATTAGCATGGTTCATTGGAAGATGGTGGTCTAGCGTCATCATGATTTACATTAGTCCTTGTTTCATATAAAGTGTCATATTTAATACATTAGGCATGTGAGTAGGGATGATGGGTTGAAGATGGATAATGAATCATAAGTTCAGAAGTTATGTTTTCTTCCTTGTTTCACCTTGGTGGCCATAATTAGTTCTCTAGTCTCATGTTATCACTCTTGGGGAACATGGGTACTATCGAGAGGCTCTAATAAGGGTAACATTTATGCGCCCCCCCTCCCCCCACCCCCCCACTGTACTTAACACTTATCATCCTAGAGATCATTGCGGTATACTAGACTTTGGTAATGGTTTTACATGCATCCCAAAAGGTTCATGGTTCATTACCTTATGAGAAGAAGTTCTATAATGTTGAGGTTGATGCAGTTTTTATATAAAAGAAAGAAAGAAATTTGGGATAATGAATGGCTAGCTTTAAAATCCAAGGGCTAGCTTTGTTGGGTATGTGTTATATTATTTGCATGAGTAGTAGCGTCGGGCGCACAAGGGGGTTTGGGGTGGGGAGGGGGGTGCAGGGGGGCGAAATCCCCTCGCATAGGCGTTTCGGGGCAATGACCCTGAGGAAAAAAAAATTCCTCGAGAAACATTCCATGTTTTTGGGTGGTTTTTCGGCACATGGTTTTTGCCGATGGTTTTCTATTTCTGGTTAAGGAATTAGGGTTGTTGACTAATCGAGGTCATTGGGTTAGGGTTTTGGATGTCGTTGGATCCTATATATATATTGTATTGTAAACAATGTAACACTATGAATGAATATAGAATATGTCGGTTTTTCCGGTTTGGGTTTCTAGGGGAAAAATCTTTGTGTAATGCTTGTATTTGCCATTTTATATTTTATGCTCTTTTACTAAAAATATGTTTGCAGTAAATATTCTACAAGGTTAAAATCTACAAGCTTGAGCTCTACCCCTTCTAATGGTAATTGCCCCTTGTCCTAGTGCATTGAATGCATATATATGAAGTACTTTATCTCAGTAAGAAAATAAAAGAAATATTAAGTGCTTGAAACCTAAAAAGGGGACTTGCAAAGTAATAAATCAATATCAAAAGGGAAGAAAAGGGTTTTGAACTACAAAAAGTATTGAGGAACAGTTATCTCAGGCACCAAGTGCTCCCTCTACAAAGGTTCTCATGGAAGTGGACCAAATACAGTATCATGGATGTCAATGATTCCAGTACCACAAAGTAAGCCCAACATGTTTCACTATCACACTTACACTTTGATGGGTTTCTTGGGAAATATCTCTCTACTTGGGTATTGGCACACCTAATAGGGTCTTCTCATGGTCCTCTGATGAAGACCCCCCTTCTCTCCTAAGGGTTGTGTGACCTCTTGATCTAGGATCGATCAAGAAACTAAGTCGGATCGACTCTTTGGGTCTCTACTAGACCCCAAACCCACTTACATAGGTCCTTTCTCCAAATGTGCAGGTCGCATGAGACCCGTTGGCCCTCTTCTAAGTGTTGTTCAAATCTCCACGCAAAATGGGTGCTAACTCTTCCCTGGCTAAGCCCCTTCCTTTTTTGTGACCTTGACTGTGACCACTCACCTAACCAAAAGGCACGTCGCAACTTCACGTGTCGGGTGTTTTCCTATGAGTCAACCTCGGCTCTCTGACTTCCAAAATCCCAAAGTGGGGCCTAGCACATGCTATATCCTCCCTTAACCTTCGATGATGTGACCCCTCACTATGAACTAGGGCCAATCTCTCAAGTGCTTCGTGGTTTTGCGTCCCTGGAAGGTTTTGTTCGCTCGTCCTCCCAATTTCCAAAACTCAAAATCTGGGCTCCACTCACATTAGATCAACGGTCCACAATCTGTGTGATTCAACGGTCCTACTTTCTCCTTCGCGAACTCAGGACTTCGCGTTTCGTGAAGTTGGAGGATTTCTCACCTCTCTTTTCCCGGTACTCGAACTCGCGAGTTTCTTGGGACTATATCTATGACCCACACTTTCCTTCGATCAATGACTATGATCGTTTCACAAAATTACTTATCCTGTACACTTCTTGAGGGTTAAATCCAGTGCACTTATCTCTGCATCCAACGATTGTTGGTCCATGCTCTCAGATCTAACGATCCAGATCTGATCTTCTCCCCACGCTTTCTCTAGTCACTGGATGTTAATCCAATGGTCCAGATTCCCTTCGCAACTGATCAAACGGTTTCTTTCACTCCTCCTCTTGATCTTTTGACTTGTATGGCTTAGAAAGTTTCTAAGTCTTCAAAGGTCTCTACCTTTGAACCTCCTGTGAGTTTGTCTCTTAGAATTCGACTACACTTCTGAAAAGTGCTATCCCTCTTGAGCTTGCCCTTCGTGAAGCTTTAGACTTCCCGCGCACTCCTTGTGTTTCAGGGATTTTTGATAACTCGGATCCGAAGGATTTCTTGAAAAGAAATTCTTCTCGCCCTCCCGGCATCCCTTTGTTCTAATTCTTCGGCTTCTCGCAGAGTCCCTTCGACACTTAGTCGAATCTCGGATATGTGCACTCCTTGTAGCAGATTCTTAAGCAAGACTTGGTCCTTGCGAGTGACTGTGCACGCCTTGTAGCAATCGCTTTGCACTCCTTGCAAAGGGAAAGTTTCATGCTATCTCTTCTGAGCCTCGGAATCAAAACAGATCCCATCAATGCACTCCTTGCATTATGTGTGCACAACTTGCACCACTCGACAGAAGAGAAACAATTGAAACTTATCCTAACATTCACAGTTCCATCTTTTCATAACGAAATTCATTCATTTATTCATGAAGACACAATAACAGGGAATTGCAAACAATGTCCACACGATGCATTGGGTCAATTTTCCTTTGTTGTATTCCAAAGTGAAAATGGCTACAACTGTGATGAAAAACCAAAAACTAAAAAAAAACTCAGAAACTCTCCTACTAACTTCCAACTAGCCTCATTTGGGCGTACAAAACCTCTATTTAACTTAGAGGGATCTTAAGTTTCCCCCTGACTACTTATCTACATCAAAACTATCCTGATGGCTATCCTATTGCAGTCACAGTCCAGAGCAGGAGTGGAAACTCCCACTTCGCTCGCGATCGTTCAATCATGCCTCAAAAGATTTTTTCGGCACTGATTTAAGACATGCTTCAAAATATATGTCATAATTTCTAGCATTGAGATTCCATAAAGACTCCCATGCGCTGAGTAGTCCTGCTCCACGTGCTTTCCAAAGATGCTCATGCATCATACTCCCCTTGAAAAAAATTCATGGACTCTTGTCCATGAGCTCATGCACTAACTTTCCATGCTTCTGAATAAAAACTTCATTTTCCCAACTGGCATCTTCTATTGGGTGTCCCTTCCATTTGACCAGATATTCAAAATAGGTCTTCCTCCTGGTCTTTTTTGCAATCCTCTGATCAACAATCTTCTCCATCTGTGGTTTTTCTACTACAGGCATTTGTTTCTCCCACTTAATCTTCTCTTGATATTATGATCCCTCGATGTCATCTTTCCTGTAAGGATACAGGTCTAAAACATTGAATATAGGCGATATGCCCACATCATCTGGCAGCTCAATCTCATACATGTTTGCATCAAACTTCCTCAAGATCTTACAGGGTCTTATCTTCTTCATCTTTAACTTGTTATATGTTCCCCTAGGGAACCGTTCTTTCTTGAGATGTGCCAAAACCTGATCTCCTACTTCAAATTGAAGTTCTCTGCGATGTTGATTAGCTTTGTGTTTGTACTCCTGGCTAAAACTCTGCAACTTCCCTACGATCTGGCTATGGAGCCTCTACATTTTTGCAGCAAAATCTTCTGCTCCAGTGCTCCTGATATCACTCTGTTCCAAGTCTCTCAACTTAGATACTCCCCTAGGTTGCATTCCATACAATATTTGGAATGGGCTCTTTCCAATGCTCTTGTTTGGTGAGTTATTGTATGCAAATGCTGCTTGTGGCAGAATCTGATCCCACTGATTATGGTGCTCAGTGACCAGACTCCTCAATAAATTTCCCAAACTTTTGTTTACCACCTCAGTCTATCCATCTATTTGAGGGTGATAGGTTGAGCTGAAGGACAAATCTATCCCCAAATTCTTTCACAGTAGTCTCCAAAAGTGACCAACAAATTTTGTGTCTCTGTCTGAAACAATGCTTCTAAGTAGGCCGCGAAGGCTCACAACTTCCTTGAAAAACAGATTTGCAACATGTGTTGTGTCACTAGTCTTATAGCATGGGATAAAGTGTTCCATCTTTGAAAATCTATCCACCACCACAAATATGGAATCAAATCCTCTTTGCGTTCTTGGCATTCCCAACACAAAATTCATGTTTATTGCATCCCAAGGCCTCTCTGGTATTGGCAATGGTTGATACAATCCAGTGTTCTGTCTTTTCCCTTTTGCATGCTAGCAGATTCTACATTTTTTCACAAACTTTATCACTTATGTTCTCATACCTGGCCAATAATATGAACTTCTCAACTATGCAAACGTTTTATCATGGCCGAAATGTCTAGCCAATCCTCCACTATTCTTTTCCTTCAAAAGGTTATCCCTCATTTATCATTTTCGTATGCACAATTGATTGCCTTTGAATAGAAATCCCTCTTGAATCTTATACTATGTCCACTGGCTTCTGTCTCTTAGCCCACGATTTGCACATGCTTTGTATGCTTCCTTGAAATCGATATCATCACAATACATGTCCTTAAGGTGTTCAAACCCCAAGGTCTTCACCTGAAATTTTTGCAGAATCAAACATCTCCTGCTTAATGCATTAGAAACCTTGTTAGCATTCCCAACAATATGTTTTATGACAAAAGTAAACTTCTGCATAAACTCAACCCATTTTGTGTGCCTCTCATTCAATTTTTCTTGTCTGGTTATGAATTGTAAAGACTGGTTATCGCTATACAAGACAAATTCCTGTGGGACAAGGTAATGTCTCCACTTCATCAAGGCTTGAATTATGGCATAAAACTCCTTATCATATGTGGAGTATTTTCTCTTGGTCTCATTTAGTTTCTCACTGAAACAGGCAACAAGTCTATTATCCTAGCTCAAAACTGCTCCAATTGCAACTCCAATTGCATCACATCTCACCTGAAATGTCTTCTCAAAATTTGGCAAGACCAGAACTGGTCGTTCTGTTATTTTCTCCTTCATTATATTGAAGCTCTTCTTGGACTCTTCCATCCATTTAAAAGACTTGTGCTTCTTCTTCACAGTATCCATCATTGGTGCACAAATTCCACTAAAGTCTCTGATGAACTTCCTATAGAAACTCACTAATCCATGGAAGATCCTTACCTCAAAAATACTCCTTGGTGATGACCATTCTTTGATTGCTTTCACCTTCTCTGGATCCATCTTCAGTTCATCTAAAGAGATCACAAAACCCAAGTAATTGAGTTATGTCTTCATAAAAGAGGACTTCTTCAGATTTATCAACAGTTTCTCCTACTGTAGTCTCAAAATCACTAGCTTCATGTGTCTCAAATTCTCCTCTTTAGTCTTGCTAAAGATCAATATATCATCTAGATATACAACCACAAACTTGCCAATGAAATATTTTAGTATTTCATTCATCAGCCTCATAAAAGTACTCGGGGCATTTGTTAAGACAAATGGCATAACAAGTCACTCATACAAACCTTCATTTGTCTTAAAGGTTGTCTTCCACTCATCACCTTCTCTCATTCTAATCTAGTGATATCCACTTTTCAAATCTATTTTGGAAAATAAATTTGCTCCACTTAAACAGTCCATTAAATCATCCATTCTTGGTAAAGGAAATCTATACCTGATGGTGATCTTGTTAATGTCTCTTGAGTCTGTACACATTCTCCATCCTCCATACTTATTTGGAATCAACACAATTGGTACTGCGCATGGACTCAAGATCTCTCAGACCAAACCCTTGTCTAACAATTCCTAGACTTGGTTATTCACTTCCTCATTCTCTCAAGGTGTCAACTTGTATGCCACTTTGTTTGGCAGACTTTCTCCTGGTATCAAGTCAATATGGTGGATGATGCTTATGGTGGGTGGAAATGAGTTAGGTAGCTCATCCACCACTATGTCAGCAAAATTATCCAACAATTCCTTAACTTCTTCAGGAAAATCATCCATCGAAGTAGTTGTAAGGATAATTCTAGGTTTCCTCACCACACTGAACTGCATCTCCTGTTCTTTCTTGACTTCTTTCAGGAGTTCCTTCCCACTCATGAGAAGTATGCTTGTGTTGGCTTCCTCTTTCACTTTCTTCTCCTCTATTGGCAACAACATGTGTGTTTTACCATTCTTCTCTAAGGTGTATGTATTCTTCCTCCCATCATGAATGACATTCCCGTCTAACTGCCATGGTCTTCCCAACAAAATGTGGCATAAATCCATGGGAGTTACATCACATAGAATTTCATCTCTATATCCTTCTATCCTAAATTCAACCAATCATTGTTTAGTAACCATTACCTGGTGTCCTTTCTGCAACCATGAGACTTTGTATGGCTTTAGATGTGCAGTTGTCTCCAGCTCCAATTTATCCACCATCTTCGTGGATACTAAGTTATCATTACTCCCACTGTCAATTATCACCTTGCATACTCTGTCTTTAGTCTTGTAAGTTGTTCTGAAGAGATTGTTCCTCTGCACTAGCTTTTCAACTTCTTCCTTTGGTTTTAAGAGAACCTTCCTCAACATCAGGGATCTTCCATCCTTTTCTCCTTCTACTTCAACATTCCCTCTATGCTTTTGAAATGTGAGCCTCACCTCCTCCTCCTTTATTTTTCTCGAGACATTCCCAAGACATGTGCCCTGTCTTTCCATAGGCATAGCATCTTACTTCTCCTCCTCCTCTTCTTCCTCTTCCTCTAGAAGAACTTCTTCCACCACCCTGTCTTTCTCAAGAACTTCCTCCTCTTTCTAAGTGACTACGTGGTTTCTTAGGTTCATCCTTGGACTTATGTGCTCTGTCATGAGTAACTCCCTTGCTTTTTTTTGGGACTGGGATTTTACCTCTTCCTCACTGGATTTGTTTTTTGGCCAACTTCTCCTTTGCCTTCAGTGCGAAATGATAAGCATCCTCCACTGTCCTTACTGACATCATGTTGAGATCATCCTGGATTTCATATCTCAGGCCATTTATATATCTGGAAACTTTTTCTTCATCTCTCTCTCTTTGTCTAGTTCTGATGTTCAGCCTATAGAACTCCTCTGTGTACTCCTTAACTATCATCCCCTTCTGTCTCAGGTTCTACATCTTCCTGAATAGATTGATCTGATAATCTTTGGGCATGAACTTAGCCTTTAGCTTGGCTACCATTATGTCCCAGTTCTTTATCCTTTTTTTTCCTTTGCTTATCCTTTCAGCCTGTAGTTCATCCCACCACAGCGTTGCATGTCCTTTTATCCTGCTGACAGCTTGTTTCACCCTTTTCTCTTCATTGACATCTTCATAGTCGAAATGCTTGTTCATGGATCTTATCCAATCCAACATCTCTTCAAAATATAAATTGCCTTCATACATTGGGACCTCGATATTGTCTCTGCCTCCCAATCTAGAAACTGCAGCAAGCGTTCTTTAGCAACATCCTCTCCTGCAGCTTCTTCAATGACATTCTCGCCCACAGCTTCTTCGCTCTCTGCATCACTGACGTCTCCAACATCATATGTTCTTCTCTACATTGCCTCCATCGCCTCTAATATTTCACAGAGTTCTCGCATCTCCCTTTCTACAGCCTAATTGGCTAAGGGTGGTTCCACTTGTCTCCTCAGTGGAATTTTTTTGACTATCTGTCACACACAGAGTACAACTTCGAGTTATTTTTATCTCCTCTCCTTTTCCTGTTGTCTACAAGCAAAACTTCAGCTCGGATACCACTTGATGCAAACCCCCCTTCTCTCCTAAGGGTTGTGCGACCTCCCCATCTAGGATCGATCAAGAAACTGAGTCATATCGACTCTTTGGGTCTCTGCTAGACCCAAAACCCACTTACATAGGTCCTTTCTCTAAATGCACATGTCGCATGAGACCATTTGGCCCTCTTCTGAGTGTTGTTCAAATCTCCACGCCAAACAAGAACTAGCTCTTCCCTGGCTAAGCCCCTTCCTTTTCCGTGACCCCGACTGCGACCACTCGCCTAACCAAAAGGCACGTCGCAACTTCGCATGTTAGGTGTTTTCCTATGAGTCAACCTTGAATCTTCGACTTTAAAATCTTGAAGTGGGGCCTAGCACATGCTATATCCTCCCTTAACCTTTGACGATGTGACCCCTCACTATGACTTGGGGCCAATCTCTCATGCACTTCGCGGTTTCGCATCCCCAAAAGGTTTTGTTCGCTCGTCCTCCCGATTTTTGAAACCCGAAATCTGGGCTCCACTCATGTTATATCAGCGGTCCACAATCTGTGTCATCTGACGGTCCTGCTTTCTCCTTCGCGAACTCAAGACTTCATGTTTCACGAATTTGGAGGACTGCTCACCTCTCTTCTCCCGGTACCTGAACTCACGAGTTTCTTGGGACCAGATCTACGGCCCACACTTTCCTTCGATCAAGGGCTATGATCATTTCATGAACTTGCTTATCATGTACACTTCCCCATGGTTAAATCTTGTGCACTTATCTCTAGATCCAATGACTATTGGTCCACACACTCAGATCTAACGGTCCAGATTTGATCTTCTCCCTACGCTTCCTCTAGTCACCAGACGTTAATCCAACGGTCCAGATTCCCTCTGAAACCGATCAAACGGTTGCTTTCTCTCCTCCTCTTGAGCTTTTGACTTGTCTAGCTCAGAAAGTTTATAAGTCTTCAAATGTGACCTTTGAACCTCTTGTGAGTCCGTCTTTCGGATTTCGACTACACTTCTGAAAAGTGTTATCCCTCCTGATCTTGGCCTTCATGAATCTTTCGACTTCCTGCGCACTGCTTGCGTTTCATAGATTTTCGTTAAATTAGATCCGAAGGATTTCTTGAAAATAAATTCTTCTCGCCCTCCCAATGTCCCTCTGTTTTTATTCTTTGGCTTCTCGCGAAGTCCCTTCGACACTTAGTCGAATCTCGGATCTGTGCACTCATTGCAGCAGATTCTTATGCAAGACTTGGTCCTTGAGCGTGACTATGAACGCCTTGCAGCAATTTATTTTCACTACTTGCAAAGGGAAGTTTTATGCTATCTCTTCTTAGCCTCGGAATCAAAACAGATCCCATCAACGCACTCCTTGTGCTTTGTGTGCACACCTTGCACCACTCGACTGAAGAGAAACAATTGAAACTTATCCTAACATTCATAGTTCCATCTCCTCATAACGAAATTCATTCACACCATGCATTGGGTCAATTTTCCTTTGTTGTATTCCAAAGTGAAAATGGCTACAACTGTGATGAAAAACCAAAAACTAAAAAAAACCTCAGAAAATCTCCTACTAGATTCCATCTAGCCTCATTTGGGCGTACAAAACCTCTATTTAACTCAGAGGGCTCTTAGGGTTCCCCCTGACTACTTGTCTACATCAAAACCTATCCTGACGATTATCCTAGTGTAGTCATAGTCCAGAGCAGGAGTGGAAACTCCCACTTCACTCGCGATCATTGAAGCATGCCTCAAAATATTTTTCTGGTGCTGAGTTAAGGCGTGCTTCAAAATATCTGTCATAACTGCCAGCGTTGAGATTTCATAAAGACTCGCATGCGATGAGTCATCCTGCTCCGCGTGCTTGCCAGTGATTCTCCTATATCATCCTCCCATACCTAAACTTCTCAAATTGCATAAAGTCTTCAACTAATTTGAAGTTTGAAGGGGATATCTAAAGTGAATTGTTCATTTGGATAATGTATTAAGTAATGACTTACTTTGTATGACTCTAAAGAATCTTGTACCTTGTTATCATTGGTCTCGCTTGATTTTATGTCTTTGACTAACTTGGGTGCACTTCACATGGTCCTTTGGAGGATTTCCCTCTAACTTCACCTAGGATGCTGTGCAATTTACACAGGACATAGCATGTGTGATGTAGAGTGTTGGATCACCTGATGAATTGGACCCTTCATATACATCCTCTCACACCTCCTAGACCCTAGATGATGAACAAATGATCCATTTTGATGCAAATATGGTCACATTTGTTGACAGATGGGCAAGAAGCCCACATCCTGGAATGTGCACCCCAATGCTTGCCCAATCCTTAATGGATGGCATTGCACTAGCATTTGATTGGAAACCCTTCAAAGAGATGGCATGCTTCTTCTCCACCTTGGATGTTAAACATTTGATGATGACATCATGCACTAGGATGTTTTACGAGTTAGCTTGCCATTGGGGCACCACTTGATGATAATTAGGGTCCTTCATGGTTTTACGTGACCTTTTATGAGGAGACATGACTTCCACCTTGATTTCACTACTTGAAGATGAGACGTGGCCTTTGGAGGCCTCCTACAACTTCTTAGAGCACTATGTCACCCACACGTGTGACCTTGGAGGGCATACTTGGGTGTATTAGTGTTTTTATCTATTGTTTGAGGCTACTTGAGGGGCCGACCTAGACCTATATCACTTGTATCATGGATTTATTATTCTTTTAGGGCTTATTGTGGACATATGTGTTAGGGTTTCCTCATATAAAGAGGCTAGTGATTCATTGTTTCAAATCATAACTCACCACTTGTGAGAAATCACATATATTTCTCKCTTCTTCTCTTTTTAGTTGTGGAGTACTTGTGTGCACCTTTGGATGGATGATMTTGTGGATGWTTTGTCTTATTTTTGTTGGATGATMTTTGAGCTAGGGTTTTSTCATGCATAGAGACTTGGTTGAGTAAGTCTACTTTGTCAAGTTTAAGTKCTTKTTCATGGTATATCATGGTGGATGCTATGTTAAATTGTTAATTGTTGCATGTTACCTTGTATGTTGGGTTCTTGTTTGAAACCCTAGGAAGGAKTAAAAGTATTTMTCCCCCTCCCTATTTTTATTTACCTTAATTTGTTGAAGCACTTAAAGACCTAGTCTAGGGATTAAAAGTCTTTATCCCCCTAGGTTTAGTCTTTAGCTAGTTGAAGACCAAGGGTTTATGAGTCTATAGACCTTAGGGTTTGATCTAGTTCATTTGGATATTGAATTTGATATCCTATAAGAAGGAAATCAACACTTAGGATTTATGAGTCTATAGACCCTAGGGTTTTTTCTCTTGAATATTTGGTCCTAATCCTATGAGTCTATAGTCTTAGGGTTTCAACTCTTCACTTTTATTGGCTATCTAACTCCAAATTCAAGGTGTTGCTTGAATCCATTCCCCAATGATATAAAACGACACTAGTCTTAAGCTCACAAAGTGATACAAAACCCTAATTTATTACCTCAGTCTCAAATCAATTTGGTGGTTAGATACCTAACTACTTCCTCACCCTCAATCTAACTCAACGCTTGGAAACCAAGTCAATTTGTTGTTGTTGTTATGAATGTTTTCTACATCCATTCTAAGGGCTCAGTCATATTGTTGATAACTAATATATTTTATGCTATTAACTTCATGCAATTGTTGGTGGATAATTTACAAGTGTTTCTATGGTTATTGGGCATATTTTTATCCACGTATTTGCTCAATTAGAGATGATATATTGTTGTTGTCATAAGACTGTTATATGTTGAAGTATATTATTGTTTACTGCAAGTTTTATTACAGCAAGACTTTCTCTTTGATAGCCAATTCTCTAGGGTTTATTACTCATTCTTTAGACTTGGTTCTTGTCATTAAGTACATTGAAACACATCTTCTACACATGTAGAATCAATTACCTTGTCTAAACTCATCTCAAACCTTTCCCATTTCCCTAGACCTGGCCTATCTTACCAAGTCATCAAGATAGGGGGCCATAGAATTGCTTCTAGCTTGATATAGGATCCCTTGAGGTCACAAGGGAATCCTCCCTTGTGTTGGATTCTCATCGATCACTAAGATAAGGGAAGTACTTCCCTAGGTGATAGTGGCATCTTTGCACAAGTGCCAAATCCCGTGATAACAAGTTGCAGGTTGATTCTCAAAGTCAACAATGAATTTTAATGCGGTATGTAAACCAAAATCCTCAAACATAGTAATGGTACCACTATAATGATAACTCTTATGTTTCTGAATTTTCTCTTCTTCAAACTATAAATCTCACTCTGATGCTTATTATTTTTGAGACACTAGGCATTCCATATTCCAATAAACGACTTTTGTAAATGATTTCTCTAAGAAAAATGAGTACAGGTAAAATCTAGTGGATCGGAGTTGTGAACAACAAAAAATACTTAAGAAAAAAAAATTAAAATAGAGAAAATCCATACATAGGAATGAAAACCCTACTCATTGTGGACAATGTGTTCCTAATAAAAAAATACCCTAGACAAACAATAAAAAAAATACAGAGGAAATACATGGCATTGAAGGCATTGCTCCTTGACGGTGATCATGTTATCTTCTTGTTAGACACTTAGGAAACAAAGAACACCCACAAGAATATTGACTCTCCTTGCCACAAAGGTTCATAAAAATTGCATCTCTTCTACACAAGAAAATTCAAGAAAAATTCAAAGTTCACTCCCTTTGCCTATAACATCCCAAGTTTTAATCCCATGAATTATAGTGTAAATGTACATAAATTAAATAGGTTGGTGAGAAAGTATGTTTTGAGTCAAAGAGCATGTACTAATCAATATGGATGAAGGCTAAGCTATGTACATTGTACATTGAAATTATAAATTGAAAAATAAATAAATCATTGGCTATGATATGATAGGGACAGTAACGTTCGGGGGCTATGATTCCATGAGAGAGGTGGGATAAAGGGTTTCCAAGGGGTTCCACATTCCTAATAATCCAAACAATTTTATTATTAATGTTTACTTCCTTTGAATTATCAAACCCATCACTGAATACATGTAAGAGATCGGTGGGAAAATTCATTTTACTAATTTATGACAGAATGGGCCGAGTATAACCACATTTTTGGGAAATGTGAGAGTAAAAGATTGCATGAAAGAAAAGGAAATTCAAGTAGGAAAAGGGGAAATTTTTTTTACAAGCATATTTTAGACAACAAGAGGAGGGTTGAGTGCTAGAAAAGAGCACCAATCATGTTGTGTATGAGAGAATCCATGAGAGGGTTGGGTTTTATGCCAAGAATCAAGTTGTGTTCATGTAAGTGATATTTCTTGTTGAGAAATTTCTCAAGAGCCTGTGTGTGGGCTACTATGAGCACTCCTAATTACAATTGATAATTCCTGGAGTCCCCAACTATGATATTTCCTGGCCAATGTTGTGTTGGAGCCCTGAAGGGAAGTGGGATACCCTGAGGAACTATGTGGCAGAGAAGGGGTTTCCATTCCTTGGGTTTTGTAGGTTGAGGGAAAAGAGAGATGGCGGATTGGAATTTATGTAGGAGTTAGAATTTGGGTATTGGAGTGTCAAGTGGACAGTCTAGCCAACAATAAGAGCCAGAACTCCTTGTGGATTCATAGCCCCCACTCAGGGTGGCTTGTTGTTGAGGGAAATGAAACGACACGCCTACTTGGGAGGAACGTCCTTCGTATGCAACCAATGAATGAGATTCACGCATGAGATAAGTGTTTTTAACTATGTTCCTATTTACTATTCAATGTTGTGTTTAAACTGTTGAGTTTCAATCTATGCTTGTGCATTTAAATGTTGCATATGTTTGAGAATTTCCATCTGAAAATGCTTTCTTGTTTAATACATGAGCATTTTATATATCATGTTGTGCGAACTTATTTTTAAATGGTATATAAGTTTATTTTATTTTTGTTGGGTTCAGTAGCGGGTATGTTACATTGCCACGTCAACAATTGAAAATGAAACTCTTCACCACCAGAAAATGCAGTAAAGAATTGGATTAAAATTCCCAATGCAACAACCCCTGCTCAATATGATCACAATCCTTGCAACAGAATGCAACCACTCGCATGCTTCTCTCTTGCTGCTAGGAGACTATTGTTGAACCACGTGTATTCATATTTCTAGGGTTAATTCAGCAGTTGGGGCATTCAAATATCAAATAGAGATGGAACGAAGTGAGTGAAATATGTTGAGCATAGTTTGGGTTTCATATTTGGCTAAGGGACACTAAGAGTAGATGACCTAAACCTTCATCGCAACCAACCCTTCACATTTCCCCGTAGCATAGAAACAACCTTGCAACACTAGCGATTATCCACAGCTGGAACATGTTGCAAACAATGGTTACGAACTCTCCTTAGTTGCATATCCCAAACCCAAGCTAAGGGATTGTCTTGTAATTCTCCATAGCTGAATATAACAATGAGTTCAAGCTAAACATGGGGTGACGATCACCAAGCTTTTCCTATTCCCCTTCCTGCTTGTTCTTTCCTCATATTCGTAGCTTGCCCTTTCTTTTCACATTTCATGGACCTCAAGACCATAGCCATGTTATTTAAAAAATCAAAATCATTAATTTAAAAAAATGAAAAAGAAAACAGAAGAAGAATATTGAGACAAAATTATAATTTCCTCTCAAAATATTGTCAAAGAATAACCCACCATGTAGTAGTGTTTGTATAAAAGCATGATAA
>ML782989.1:136900-151249 GCA_009831015.1 Picea engelmannii
TGCATAGGCACAAACCTATTAGTGCTTAAAAAATTGGGATTAAGATGGACCTATGTTGGTTATTTTATTATCATATTTTTGTATTATTATGGTCCATTTTTTCTTAATTTTTCAATTGTAATTTTTTCTTAATTTTTCATTTTTTTTTTAATTATTTTTTTAATATTACTTTACACATCTCATCCATATTGAGTTATAAATGCACCTAGCTACTCTTAGAGAAAAAACCATGAAATCATTCATATATATATAAGCATTCTAAACAAAGAAAATGGATACAAACATTACAATGTACATTAAAACATTCTAAGCAAAACTACATTGAAGCACTACAATGCACATTAAAACATTCTAAGCAAAGCTACATTGAAATAGTATAATGCACATATGCATTGAATCATTACATTGCATATTTAATATTGCAATAAAAATATTTTTTTTGTTATAAGTAGCAAGATTTCTTATTTTACTTTAAGTGGCTAACTTTACTATGTAATTGAAATCAAACCCCCATTCAAATGGGCAACAACTCTTCCATGACTACATATCATGCAAAGTCCCATAACATCATGCATATGAGCAATATCTATGTTAACATTGATTTTTCCTAACGGTTTTGGATTTGGATCTCATTCTCAAGGGCTTCAAGATGATTTTTCAAACTGAGTTACAAGATTTTGTGGTTTCTCCTATTCTATTAGTGTACCCAAGAAATATTAAGAGACTCTAAGAAAAATACCACAAAAGTGTACAAAAACATTAAAAATTAGTTCAACAACTTGTAGCAAAAGCAAGTAATTTGTGAAGAGCCCTCTCTTTGAAACTAGAAGAAGCATCTACTTCAGTTGAGGAAAAGTACCAAATTCTATCAAACTACTAACCTGTCCACTTCAAAAAATTTATAAAACTTAATAGCAAAGTCATCATATATCTACCATATTAATAGAAAATTCATCATATATCTACCTTATTACACCCTTATATCTACCTATTTCATCCTTATCTCCCAAATCATTTTGTTCTCCATCGATCATTTTTAAAACAATCTACTCTATTTTATTCATTAGTAGCACATTGGCCTCCACAAAGCTTGAATGGATATATAGACCAAACCTTCCAGATTCATATCCTGTGTTGTAGATATTTCAGAGTATTAAACTATAAGTGTGCTATGGTTGAATGGATAGTCCCCTCTAGCTGTAGCAGCCCCTTCCCGTCAATAGAAAATACAAAATTGTGGTTGAATGGATAGTCCCCTCTATCTACCAAATACAAATAATGATGATAGTGTTGCTACCAAATATATGTGCATATTGGCATTGCTTCTTAAATAGGTATCACTCTTAAAAGTATTATACACCACCTAAGATCCAAATAAGGCAATCAATAATGATGACAAATAAGAATTAGCAAAAAAAAAAGAAGTAGAGTGGCCAATGACTTTCCTCAAACACCTTGTAGATATTCCATATAATGATTAATGAAATTTTTTACAAATTAAATAAAAAGAGAAGCCTTATTGATCTTTGGAACAAAAAACCAAAGCATGTAAATCTGATCATTGAGCTTCTTCCAGAACCTCTACTCAAGGATCAGATTCTTAGCAGGCAACCCCTTCTTCTCCCCAAGGCAACCCCTTCTTCTCCCCCTTATCTTCACAAATATCACCACCGTTATCGTTGTTGTTTTAGGAAATGGAAATACCGGTGCCTCTTGCAGAGGTCAACCCATCTTCGCCATTCTTGTCAACCTTACTGCTATTATTATTATTAATTCCTAGTCATCTTAATCGTAGTGAACCCTAGACCTGTCAATGCTCTAGTCCACATCCTCCCTCTCATCCACACCCAACATCAGCTTCTTCTTCCCTTTCACATTACTATTACTATTGGCATTAAGGCTCTCTTCAGCTAGTACTTTGATGCAAGGGGTTGCACAGGGGATAAGGGCAGCATGTCTCAGAGAAGCCTACTGCTGAAACAAAGTGTGTTGAGGACCCAGTTGGGAGTAAATATCAAGAGGTCTTAGAATCTTCGATTTGCTTAAATTTAGTGGTGCAAGGACTATAGGATTTTCATACCACTTCAATTTTCATCCGCAATTAGTTTAGTCTTTTCCCAGGCTACCATCAACATGCTTCTCTTTTAGAGATCTCTGGTTTGAGCTCTTTGCAAGGAACCATAGAGTTAGCCTACGAGAGCCCGGTGAGCAACAACAATGACAGTAGCAACAACATTGATTTGGGGGCATTCCATGACATGTTCCTACCACAACAGCTACCTTAACATTTCCAAATCTGTCATCTTCTTCATAGCTTAGGGTTTCAAGAAGTTTATTCAATGATGACATTTTCCAACAGGAATAATATATACCTAGATAACAGGGTTTCTAAAATGGGGGTTTTCATAAATGAATACAAATGACAACCAAACCTACCTTTTTATCAAGGTTGTAAAATGTTCTTTGAAAATGGGATAAAATGGGAGATGAGAAAGAGGAGGGCATCTCGATGGGTAGAACTAAACTGGCTATTTGAAGGACCAACCAGCAAAAGAAACACCACGATTGTGTGCACCATTAAGAAACCATGATTGTGTGCACCATCAAGAAACAGTTGGACACCTTCATGTCCATACAACCATGTTAGTAGTGTCTAAAATCATTGATGAGATTTGGGCTTAGTCCCTATTGCTTCAAAACATAAGGATATGATTTTTCATTTAACAGAAGATGTAAATACATCCATAAATTCTCACTTGGTTTGTGCTTGAAACAACTTATGGGTTCACATGCTATCAACTAATTTCTTCTGGAGCTTATCAGAATTTTCTTTTGCAAATTTTCCCAGGGCCTAAACATGCGTTCACGTTGTTTCAATTTAAAATGAAATGAGAAATTAACATTTAGTAAATTTCCATTGATTTATTAAATAAAAGAAAACAGAGCTTACCCATTCTCTCTACTAGCTCCCCATGGACTTTAAAAGCATCCTAAAAACAACCACAAAATAAAAATAAATCAGCTCCGATTTTCATCGAAACTGAAGAAATCATTAATCGACTGCATCACAGTTGACAAGAAAGCATGAATCGAAACATATGAAAGAGGTATTAAACGAAACTAAAAAAAGTATCCAATTGACTTGAAATTGACAAAAAAAAACAACATGAATGGAAACGGTCAAAAAAGTATCCAATGAAACTGGAAAAAAGCATGAACAGTCAGTTGAAAGAATGAATCGAAACAGATGAAAGAGGTATAAAAGGAAACTGAAAAAAGCATTGGTCAATTGACTTGAAATTGACAAAAAAAGCGGTCAAAAAAGCATCCAAAAAAGAGCATTAACAGTGAATGGAAGCGGTCAAAAAAGCATCCAGCGAAACTGGAAAAAAGCATTAACAGTGAGTTGAAGAGAGATGGAATTTGTATTTATCTGTAACATATGGAAGGTTCGATAGAGAGACTCAAAGGTGCAAAACTAACTATCCGTTGAAGGCGTGTGGGAGAAGAGATGTATACATATCAAATCTTACCCTGCTTCAGCATTTCTTCCTCCTCCTCTATCTGCTCTGGACTGGTATGCATGTGTGCTTGGGTGGCTGAGTTTGTGTGTGGTCTGAGTCTGGGTCTGTTTATGTCTAGATGTCTGAGTCTGGGTTGAGTCTAAGTCATTTATGTATGTCATGTATGAGTTTGGGTCGAGTCTAAGTCAGTCATGTGTGATAAAGGAGGAGGTTGGACTGGATTGAATCATCTGTTGGAGCCAAAAAATTCAAGTGGAAAGGCGGCTTATGGAGATCAATGGGACTTCTTTCATTTCCAGGTGCATTTTATTCTTATTTCCTTCAATCTCTTCTCTGCCCTTCTCTGCTATGAAAAACAATTTTATTCATTTCCTTTATTTCGTTTGTATTGGAATTTATTCAGCTTTCCTTGAGCATTATTCTTCTCGAAGAGGATGGAATGGAAACCCCACTTGAGCATTGGGATTATACAGATTTCATGTCGAGGAATAAAGGAAGCCATAAAAAATCTCCTGTCAAACCCTATGGAAACTGCTGTCAAACCCTCCTTCCTTGGAAAATCAAATCTCGGCTCCAGGTACGGATGAATGATTCTGCCTCTATCTCAGTAGCTTCACCATGTTTCTTGAAGTTAATTAGGTTAACTTCATTGGGCTTATTTTTCATTAAGTGGTTTACCCTCCGGTGGTTTATTGGTTTAAACTGCCATAATCCGCCTCTATCATTCTCCATGTACCCTGCCCTTTTACTGATTTAACGTACCATCAGTTTAGCCGGCCTCTGCCATTAGTTTACATGTCCGCTTTGGCCATTATATTTGTCATCAGTTTACCCACTTGTTCCAATCTTTACCCGATTGTTTATTGCCAATCTATAATGCATAGAATGTTTATTGAATTTGGTTTTTGGTGAGATTTCAAACCACCCGGTGACCCCGCCTCTACTATTAGTTTACCTGCCCTCTTTCACAATCATCATTTTACCGGCCTATCCCATTCTTTACCAGATTGTTTACTTTACCAGATTGTTTACTGTCCATATGTATTTTGCATGGATTACTTATTGAATTTTTGTTTTGGGTGAGATTTCAAACCACCCAGTGATCCACCTTTCTTTTTTAAATCTGCTATTCATTATTAATGCTTATCGAAATCTTCCATTCATTATTAATTAATGACAGATTTCACCATTTATTAAACTATTACTAATAAAACTATTAGTATGGTTGATGTTATAATGTTTCTGTTATTCATTACTAATGCTTATTGAAATCTGCCATTCATTATTAATGACAGATTTTACCATAAATAAAACAATCAAAGGGGATGTCAATTGTGAATAGAATAGAAGGAATTGAATATGTCCAACAGGGAACGGCACCGTTGGAGTAGCTAGGGAGCCAGAGAGATTGCATTTAGGATTAGGAGAGATATATTTAGGCAGAGAGATTGCATTTAGCATTAGGAGAGATATATTTATTGATCATAGAGATTGGCTCTATTTTATTTTAAATAGATATGACCATTAAAGTAGAAAGAGAATTAAAAATTTTAAAATTATATTAAAAGTTGTTAAAAAATAATAAAAATTTACAATTACATAAATTTGTTAGAAAGATGAATAAAATTTTATAGTTACAGGAATTGAATTGAGACAACAGTCCTTATAAATAAACATGTATGATTATATCAGAAGGAATAAATTTTACAATTACAAGTATTTTTGACATATAAACATATTTACATATATTCTTATAACAGGTGTTATGAGAAGTTGGGTAGATTGAAGATCTTCAATGAATATAGGTAATCAGTTTTTTTTTTTTTTCATTCAATATTAATTACATGAATATTTACATTTTTTCATTTCTTTAATTCAATATTAATTGTATAATTAATTGTATTTTAGAATTGTTTGAGAAGAGAAATGGAGTTTCTATATTGTAATTTTTTTTTTTGAAAAATAGAATATATTCTTATATTTGTTTTGATATTGCAGGGATTTACCCTTATTATTGGAGTTTGTTCTCTCTAATTACGTTTATTCAAAATAAACATAAATGTATTTGTATTTATTGTCTCTCTTTTCATAGAAATTTATTAAGAGAGTTATGTAAATACAATTATTAATAAAATTATTTTTTTTTTTATGTGGAAGGGGTTTTAACCCCTTCCAAGTGCTCCAAAGAAGGTGGGGGCCCACTCTTTTTGGAGTAGTGTCATATGTTTTATTTTTATGCTTTAATCTTTATTTTTGTTAAACTAATATATGTCAAAATACACTTTATACTTATATCTGTTTTGCAGTGTTCACATTTAAAGTAATTTTCAACTCTATAAAAAAATTTCAGAAAAATACAAATCTTACATAATGCGACATATGCACTAATTTCCCATTTAATAATTAACCCTACATGCTATTTTTATTTTCTTTATTTTTTGTTTTTTATTTTATTTATTTTTTAAATTTATTTTTATTTTACTAATTTATATATTTATTTAATTAAAAAATAATCTATATGTTTTATATAATACAATTATTTGTATATAATACAATTATATTTATTAATATGTAATTTATTATCTTTTATATATTACAATTATATTTATTAATATGTAATTTATTATGTTTTATATAATACAATTATATTTATTAATTTGTAATTTATTAAATTTGAAATTTTATAATTATATTTATTAATATGTAATTTATTATCTTTTATATATTACAATTATATTTATTAATATGTAATTTATTATGTTTTATATAATACAATTATATTTATTAATATGTAATTTATTAAATTTGAAAATTATATTTATTAATATGTAATTTATTAAATTTGAAATTTTATAATGTGTATTTTTTATTTTGAAATTATATGTGTTTTTTTATTTGAAATTGTATATTGTGTGTTTATTTATTTGAATTTTCATATTATGTCTTTGTTTATTTGAAATTATATATGTATGAGTGTAAATAGATTTGACGATGATTGTTTGTGTTTGTTTTGTTTATTAATTTGAAACTGTAAAATGTGTGTTTACTTGTTTGAATTTGTATATAGACTATTTACTTATTTGAAATTGYATAATGTGTGTTTKCTTATTTGAAATTGCTTATRTATATTTGTGARTGRTTTTGGCAAYGTCYCTTTGTTTAGGTKTATACATTGATTYGAAATTGTATGTGTGTTTGYTTATTTGAATTTGTATATTGTGTRWTTGGATATTTAAAATTGCATGTSTATGAKTAGTTATGAYRATATTTGTTTGTTTACTTTTGTATAKTAAATTGAAATTSTATAAYKTGTGTTYGTCTTCTTAGAAATTGTATATTATGTGTTTATTTGAAATTGTATGTGTATGTGAGTGGTTTGGACAAAGTATGTTTGAGTATTTTAGTATATTAAATTGAAATTGTATAATGTATGTTTCTCTTTTTAGAAATTATATATTGTGTTTATTTGAAATTGTTTGTGTTTGTTTTGTTTATTAATTTCAAACTATAAAATGTGTGTTTACTTGTTTGAATTTGTATATAGACTATTTACTTATTTGAAATTGTATAATGTGTGTTTTCTTATTTGAAATTGCTTATGTATATTTGTGAGTGGTTTTGGCAATGTCTCTTTGTTTAGGTTTATACATTGATTTGAAATTGTATGTGTGTTTGTTTATTTTAATTTGTATATTGTGTGTTTGCTTATTTTAATTTGTATATTGTATGTTTGGATATTTAAAATTGCATGTGTATGAGCAATGATGACAATGTTTGTTTGTTTACTTTTGTATATTAAATTGAAATTGTATAACTTGTGATTGTCTTCTTAGAAATTGTATATTATGTGATTATTTGAAATCGTATGTGTATGTGAGTGGTTTGGAAAAAGTATGTTTGAGTATTTTTGTATATTAAATTGAAATTGTATAATGTGTGTTTCTCTTTTTAGAAATTGTATGTGTATGTGAGTGGTTTGGACAAAGTTAGTTTGAGTATTTGTGTATATTAAATTGAAATTGTATAATGAGTCTTTGTCTTGTTAGAATTTGTGTATAGTGTGTTTACTTATTTCAAATTGCATGTATGTGGTTTTGACAAACTCTGTTTGAATATGTTTGTAAATTGTTTAAAATCATAGTGTATTTGTTTTTCTAAATTTATATATTTTGCATTTATTTGCATATGTATGTATGTGTAGGTAGTTTTGATAATGTATATTTGTATATTAATTTTAATAATTTAAAGTATATTTACCTATTTGAATTTGTTATGTTGTGTGTTTGCTTGGATTATATTGTAAAATATATGTTTGTTTTGTATTATTTTAAAACATATAAATTTAATTATATATATATATATATATATATATATATAGAGAGAGAGAGAGAGAGAGAGAGAGAGAGAGAGAGAGTATTTTCAATTTTAAAGATTTACTTTTTATTTTATTTTTACATTGTTTATTTATTTATTTTTCATTTACCATTTTTTAAACTTATTTTAACCAAAATAATATTTTAGTATATTAATCCATTCTTAATAAAAATTTTAAAAAATTATAAATAATCATTTTTAACAAAAATTATAAAAATAATATTATTATGACCAATACATGATAATAAATTGATATGTTCAATAAAATTCAATGACATTATAACTCATATTAATAATAAATCATTATAATAAAATCATTTCAGCATGTTGATATGTTAAAAAAAACATAAGCTTTCACTTTCACAGAGACCCTGTCAGTAGAGATTTTTAAAATATCGAAACAAAGAGAAGCTTTTCAGTTTTTAATATAAACATATTAATTTATTAATATACTTAATGAATAATAGATATTTTCCAACCATAAACTATGTAGATATCACATAAAGTTTATCAATTTCAACATTATAGTACTCTAAACTAACAAAAATAAACCAAATAGTACATTATTCAAAAGCTTTAAATATACATTTAAGAACATATTACTCACATCACTTCTATTTTAAATCAATAAACCTACCCTTTTTGTAAAGAAAGAAGTGGATATCTAAGCAAATTTCTTAACCAAACACAATTTAAAAAATATATATATTTGATTAACCAAACACAATTTTAAATATTTCTTAACCAAACACAATTTTAAATATTTGAAATTTCTTAACCATGAAAGTCAATAATGGACTTACCCATGCTATGACAATTAAAAAGATGCATTTATGGTCTTTTATTCAATGACATTTTTTTGTTAAACCCATGCCTCTCTTGTAAGCTTGTGTTTACAAAGTGAGAGTTGGTTCTTAAGAGCTTCCCATTGTCAAATTTTGTTTAACATATATTGTCTTCATACTTATACCTATATATGTTGAAGAACCATGGCACAAGCTATATCATCTTTCAATTATGGTTTGTCAAGTTCTCAAGAAGTGGAATTCATGCAATGCTCATTATAGAAGCAATACACCATTTCCTCACCAAATGTATTAATAAGCACTTAATAAAATAAGCTTATAAAGGTTCACCATATAAGGTACAAACCTATCACACATATCTCCTTGAAGTTTCTCCTTCGAAGATGAAACAATTACAAGATGAAATTATTACTCTCAAGGTTTGCATCTATTTATTTTATTTCATTTTCCTTTAAACAATTTACATTATAGTGGGGTTCAATTTTTAAGTGGATGACCTGAAGCCCAAAGTTTGGATTTTAATAGGTTTGTCATGTTTGAACCAATTTGTCAAACATTGGTAAACTCTAAATTATCTTTCATGACAACCATCCCCTTAACATGTAATGTTATACTACCTTCCAAATTCTAGCTCAGCAAGATAGATCATTTGTTTTAGGAAGTAGGCATTCATATATGGATAACCGGGTTTTTAATACAATTAATATAGGACTTGCAACTAATGAAAAAAATATTTTACACTTATTAGATAAATGAATAGGAAAACTCAACTTTCAAACAAGATAATGCATTCAAAAATTGTAATCATAGTATTGCATTTAAAATTTAAAATATTGTCAGTCATCATGTGCTTTGTACTTTAATCGATGTTCCATTTTTTGATATCTTCACATCTACATACATCAATTGTAAAATTGCATTTCAAATTCCATATTAGGCATTAAAGATCAAATTCTGTGTATAACAATTGTCTAACATATGTAATCGCTCTTCATATGTCTAACAATAAATAAATAAAAATTAAATATCTTAATGTAACGATAACATATGCTGGTCAACATGAAGCACAACATCCTTTATAGTTAATATTATTTGCAAAATGATACATATATCATATTAAATGAAGTGTTTTCGCCATATTAGATTAATAATAGAAGAGAAATCAAAGCCACAAATTGCTCAATAAATCACTCACCACCATAATCATGTTTTGTGCAAAGCACCAAGTTAGTGTTGAAAATACAAATACACTAATATCACAAGCTACGAATTACATGTTCCCCTAAGCACCATTTTTCAATCTCTATTGAAATTCCTCCCATCTCTATTTACCTTCATTATAAAATACATAACCAAATGTAAATTAGAAGTCTCAATCCCCACTACATATATGATACAATTCATTTAAATAATACAACCAAAAAAAATCACATGCTAAAAACACAAAAGAAAACCATTAGAATGCTTTGATTTTTTTAATTTATCTTTTTTTCAAGATATTTTTCAAGTACTCTAATAATTATTAAACATGACATGGAATCTATTATTCTTCATAGATTTTGTAGGTTGAATATTTAAAATAAAATATCTCCACTACTCTTAACATGTGAGAGGCATGAGAGGCATATATTATAAATATATGTACGATCTCCTCATAAAAATTATATACGAGGCAAGGCTCTCAAAATACTATTAATACATTCATTTTTCCAAAGAAAGAAATTTGTAATTTTATTTATAAGAACAAAATTACAAAATTACAATATATCAGATGCTTAGAGCATTCAAAAAAGCGTTTACAACATGTGATAATTCTAAATAGATCATATTCTTCTTTACCTTGCTTCGTATGTTGTAATCCAAAAGAACAAAAGTTTCCTTTCAACATTTCAAAATAAGTTTTCTTTCACGAGCTTACAAAAGATACTTTATTAAGCATCATTCTTCTCATTTTGCATATGTTTATAGATTTATACATGAAAATGAAATAAAACTATAAACAAATTTAACAAATTTAGAACCAAGGAGCATAAGCATTGTTGTTATAAAACTAGCCAGGTTCCACAATCCAACCTTGTTCCATCTTTTAGAAGACCATCTACAATCATGTTCTTGTCCCTGTATATGTGTGAAAAGGTTGTGTGAGAAAATTGATAGAAGTGACTAAATATTATTGTACAAAGGTTGTAATAGTATTGAGGGATTTTACTTTATCCAAAATACCATTAATACATTCAATTCACAAGCATAGGTGATTTAGGTGATTTGAGAGAAAGGAAACTCGAAAAGTATTAATTGAACTTGGAATTAGAAAATATAAAACAATTCAATTTATAAAATTATACAAGTCACTCAATATCTTTTTTTTTTTTAAGTAAGTAATTTTATATATAAGGGCCTTCAAAAACCCAGACCATGGTTACAAAAAATAATAACATTCGGATTGTAGTTATTGAACTTCCCCAAAGGGAGAAACCAGTTTAGCCAACCAGTTAAGTCTAGCAACTGAGTTCTTACCGATCTTAAAAAAACAAAGCCGAGCTGATTAAAAAGCAACTAGAGGGAAACTATTAAAAAAGAACAGATCCCTTGAGGGATTAGACACCTGGCGAGTAATCTGGCAAGTAACCTGGCAGGTAACCTGGCCACGACTCCTCTTCAATAAGTGTCCCTCGATTTTCCAAATGCATGTCATCATCCACGGTGTACTCATCCCTGTTGGCAGCTGTCTCGGTGTCTCCCAACGAAGTGTGCACATGCTGATCGGTGGCTGTGACTGCTTCCATTGCCTCCTGTTGAACCTTCTCTGCATCAACCTCTGCTACACTCTGCGTCCTGACATTCCCGTCGTCGCCTGCTGAGGAGGGCGCTCCTTTTGAAGCCGCGCCGACCGAGTAGGACAAAGAGGCGTCTTGGAGCGTAGAAAGAAGCTGGAGGAGGGTTGAGATTCTCACGTCCATGAGTTGTATCCTAAAATGGAGGTCCTCCATTCCCTGATGGAGTTCGAAGACCAAGTCGTAGAGGATGGTGAAATTATCTTTCAGTTGCAAATCCGGTTTGGAGTCAGAAGACGTTGACGCCTTGTTTCAGTCGGCCCGGGCAGGAGATGGCATCCCCATGGGTGCCTTTGAAGAACCAGCAACCGACGCGAGGGGAGGAATGAAGTTTCTGGAAGTTGAAGGAGCGGCAAGGTGACATAGTGAAGAACTCGACCAAGCTTCAGTTAAGGCTAAGCACTCAAAGTGGGAGACAGGCACGGTGGAGGAATTGAGAGGTGCTAACTCAGGTAGCAAGAGCGGCGAGGAGAGTGTTGAGGGCTAACTAGGAGGAGAATTCAATGCTCGAGGCCGAGGAGGATGCCAAGGAGAACCCCTTCGTGGTCTTCTTCATTGTCGCGGCATGGTTTGGCAGTGTAAGTGGAAGAGGTGTTCCAGGCCAAAGGGGAGAGCCTGGAGAAGGTCGAGAGTCGTGAAAACCTCGAGCATGCAAGAAAAACCAGGCTAGGGAAGTGGAGGAGTGTTGGAGTCAGCTCTCAAGAGAGGGAGAATACCACTAGCATGCATAGGAGCCATAGCACCACACATAATGGAGGTCGGGTGAGCATAAGTCAATGTCACTGCAATCGATGTAATAGCCATTTAATGTTGGGTAGAGTCGGCAGTAGTTGGCACGAGCCGATCACATGGCTCGCTGCCTTGCTGTCTCTCCCACTCTCCCTTTGTCCGCCAAGTGGTCGGCCCTATCACCCCATCCGGGGGTACAAGTCACTGAATATCATTGTACAAAGGTTATAAAGTAAAATCCCTCGATATTAGTTGTAGTTCCTTCTTCATCCAAAATACTATTATTACATTCAATTCACAAGCAACATATAATAAGTTTCACGTGAATTGAAAGTGAAAGAAAACTCGAAAAGCTAGAAAATATGGAACAACTCAACTCAATTTATAAAAATGGAGAAATATAACTACCACATTAATTGCTACAATCATTGTTGTTATACTTGTGTAATTAAGATTTTATGTGGATTAGGGTGGCCTCTAAAACCTTAGCTAGTGAGTCAAATCTATGGCCTGAAACTTTACAATCCTTAAGGGTGTTGTTTAGTAATTGTGCAATGTTATCATATTAACTACAGCCCCACTAGCATGTCTAACGAAAACCCTTTTTTTGAAAAGACAAAATAATATGGCCTCATGCTAAAAAGCTAATAATTTTTGGTATTGTTATTGGTTTGGATAGTGTAGATGGCACCAAAGGTTCCTTATAAATGTTGAAATAATGTAACTGCGAAGAGAATTCTTCTTATTATTTTGTTATTGGATTAAATCCCCATTGTGGATTAATCATGTCATTATTATTATTGGATTAAATCCCCATTGTGGATTAATCATGTTATTATTATTATTATTATTATTATTGGATTAATCCCCATTGAGGATTAATCATGTCGGTAATTGTATAAGGACCAAATCCCCTTTTGCGGATTGGTCATAGAACAATTACAAAGTGCAGAATAAGAAGTCGGCCCCAGCAGTTATAATGAAAGGGCCAGAATTAATTAAAGGTGGGTTTACCCACCCAGAGTGAGAGGTCGGCCCTGTCAGATGGTGACTCTTCACACATGCCAGATTGATATAAATAAGAGGCTAGCGCCTCACTTCTTACACACACTTTACTTGCTCATTCTCTTATGAGGCAAGCTGCAATTTCAAGTTGGAGAGAGGAGAAGAAGGGTGGCGCATCTCTTGAGGAGGACTTTTTCTGTATTGGTTGAGTTATCTCTTGAACATTGTATAAGCCATTTATGATAAGGAAGTTTTTGCTTGGTTTTCTTCCCCTAGAGGGTTTCCCAGGATAAATGTTGTGTCTCTTGTGAATGTGTATTTCTCAGTGATCTTGTTCTTATTATGTTCTTATCTATTGAAATGCAAAGAACTATAATAATGGAATAAACATTAACATGGTTTCAGAGCCAACCTGAAGGAAGCACAATTTGCAAGAGGAAAAATGTCACTGTTACCATACCCAAAAATTAGGGTTTTGCAAAAGTGAGTATTTTCAGCTCCCTAACCTCCTAGAAAGCTGCGCCCTCCCCCAAGGATCATTTTGGCACTTAGAGCACACCTTTTCAGTGGCTAGATCTCCCAAAAAGTGAAATCCTAATTTCACAAAGTACCAGAAAACCAGAAAACCAGAGTACCAGAAGTACCAGAAAACCAGAAGCACCAGTCCAGAAATTCACAGATCAGATTTGAAGGGGTAAAAGTTGGATTTCCGAAATTTCGACTGCACTAGCTAACTCGCCTCAGCTCAGCGCATCTATCCTCTAGATCAAAATTTCAAAATTTGAAGTTTGAAAAATTAGGGTTTCCTCATAAAACCCTAAGTTGCAGTTGCAGTACCTGTTGCAGTTGCAGTCGTAGAACCAGTTGCAATCACTCTTGAAGTTTTTGGTAATGATTACCACTGCTACCAGATGGAGCCACTACCTGCAAATTTTATCTGAGGTATGTACTCACATATGGTTAATGGTTAAACCCTAAAGAGTATTTGCAGGAGAAGGGATCTTTTGCCATAGATCCAAAAGGATCTCAAGATCCAACACATTCAAAGGAATGATGCAACCTAGGTGTGATTATTCT
>ML782989.1:156075-185418 GCA_009831015.1 Picea engelmannii
CTCTTCACACGTGCTAGATTGATATAAATAAGAGGCTAGCGCCTCACTTCTTACACACACTTCACTTGCTCATTCTCTTATGAGGCAAGCTGCAATTTCAAGTTGGAGAGAGGAGAAGAAGGGTGGCGCATCTCTTGAGGAGGGATTTTTCTGTATTGGTTGAGTTATCTCTTGAACATTGTATAAGCCATTTATGATAAGGAAGTTTTTGTTGGGTTTTCTTCCCCTAGAGGGTTTCCCAGGATAAATGTTGTGTCTCTTGTGAATGTGTATTTCTCAGTGATCTTGTTCTTATTATGCTCTTATCTATTGAAATGCAAAGAACTATAATAATGGCATAAACATTAACAATAAATTTATTCCAAATGTGCATCATGAGGTAGTGACTTTCCTGATATTGAATTTTTTAATTTTTTATATGTTAGTTTATGTAATTCATTATGAATGGGAGGGTGCCTCCTCAGGGTACTCACTCACTCTCACAATTACATAAGGACTAGTGGTGCGCATGATTGGATGAGAGTTGCCAAGTTGTTGCAGTAGTGACTTGGTCTTTGGTTATGGTTTGGACTTTCTGCTTGGTACACTAGCTTTGGAGAGAGGTACACTACCTTGGTTGGCTATTGGTTTTAGTGATTTCTTCCAGAATTATTATGTCTATCAAGGTTAAAGTGCTTGGGGGTGACCTTTGTGCCTATGATTGGGTGAAAATATAGTGATATTGTCTATGGTGAAACAAGCACACCTATTATTTTAACAGGTTATGGGCATGCACTATCTTCAGACAGTCTAACCATTGGAGGGTAGATTGGAAGAATTTGTTTAGTTGCAGGTGTAGTCAGAGTTTTGTCGCAGGAACGAAAACCTAACCCTCTTGTTGAGGCACCTTAAGTGAATCACTTGACCTAATTCCTGGATAGCCTAGTGTGCCCTGGCCACACACACCTCCTGGAACTCTCAGCAAGCCAAGGTGTCAAGTTTGAGTTTTTAGTCAAAGTCAAAGGTTGACCAAGTCAAAGCAGTCATGACTTACTCTATGAAGTCAGAAAACAAGTTAGAAGGGGTTTTAAACTTCAGAGCATGGAAGACAAGGATTGATCTCATCCTTGCCAAGAATAAAGTCCTAGATATCGTGAAAGGTAATATCATGGAAACACAATTTGAAGCAGGAAAAGAGAAGGAACCTCAAAACATTGCAGCACTGAAGAAGTTCAAGGATAATGACATTAATGCTATGAGTATCATAGTGGAATTTGTAAATGATCACTTGATACCCTACATTTCTCATCTTGACTCATCCAAGAAGATGTTTGATGCCTTAACAAACATTTTCTCAGTCAAAAATATTAGACAAGTAATGGATCTGAATAATGAACTCTGTGACACAAAGATGACAAAGGATGACACCATAGCTTCATACTTTGTGAGGATTTCTCAGTTGAGAGATCAACTACAAGCTATTGAAGAAGCTATCCCAGAAAAGGAAGTTGTGAACATAGCACTCAATTGTCTCTCTAGATCATGGGATGCATTCGCTGCAAGAATGAATACAAGGAAGGAGTTTCCAACGTTAGAAGAAATTTGGACCTATTGTGCACAAGAAGAGACAAGGTTAAACTCCAAGGGAAAAATCTCAGAAGGAAGAAGATGCTCAAGCCTTTGCAACAGAGTTTAAAAGACATGGAGGTAAGAAAATATTTGATTCAAGAAAAAAGTTCAAGAGAGATATGTCGATGGTACAATGCTTTGAATGCCATGATTATGGCCACTACAAAAGGAATTTTCCTAAACTAACAAGGAGGAGAAAAGAGAGACATCAACATCAGCTGCCAATGATGAAGAACCCTCAAAGAAGACAAAGTATGATGAAGCAGATTTCTTTTATTATTTGGTTCTCACTGAAACCATTGAAGATGACATGTGGTTGATCAATAGTGGAGCTTCAAGGCATATGACAAGTGACCGTAAGAATTTCTCAAGCATGAAGGAAAAGGAGACACCTCGTAAAGTAGATCTTGGAGACAAGAACTCTTATGCAGTCAAGGGAATTGGACAAGCTACTATCAAAATGGAATTAGGTAACTCTATCAATCTTAGTAATGTTTTATATGTTCCTGGTTTGAAAAAGAATCTAGTATTTATTTATTTTTTGGAGGAGAAAGGAGATAGAGTAGCTTTTGTGGATGGAAAAGCTCTTGTATGGTCTAAAGACTCCAATATAGAAAACTCTAGAGTTATTGGAACCCATGAAGGAAGGTTATATAAACTCCTAGGTCAAAATACGCAAGCCCTAATACATGACGAAATCAACCCTAGTGATTTATGGCATAGAAGGTATGCTCACCTTCATTATCAATCCTTGCTATCCCTGAAAGAGATGGTTGTAGGAATACCAGAATTGTAGTCAGTACATGAAGGTGTGTGCAGAGGATGTGCACTTGGGAAGAACATTAAGAAATATTTACCAAGCAGTGAGAATAGATCCAAAGGGATCTTAGACCTAATACATTCAAATGTATGTGGACCTATGTCAGTGAAGTCTCTAGGAGGATCTTTTTACTATGTAACATTCATAGATGACTTCTCAAGAAATACATGGTTGTATCTGTTAAAGACTAAGAATGAAGTATTTGGCAAATTCCAAGAATTCAAGGCTGAAGTAGAGAACCTAACAGATAAGAAGATCAAGACAATAAGATCTGATAATGGAGGAGAATACAACTTCAAGGAGCTCATTTCCTTTTGTAAAGAAGTTGGGATTAGGAGGGAGCTCGTTTTCCCTCACAATCCTCAATAGAATGGTGTGGTTGAAAGAAAGAACATAACCATTGAAGAATCAATCAAGGCAATGATGAATGATCAAAACTTATCTATGTTCCTATGGGGAGAAGCAGTTATGACAGTTTTTTATGTTCATAATAGAAGTCCACATTGAATATTGAAGAAGCCTTCTTAGGAAAGAAGCCAAGCGTTGAACACTTGAGAATCTTTGGATGTCCTGTATACATTAATGTTCCCAAGGATATGAGAGAAGTTGGAACCCTCAAGAAAGAGAGGAATATTTGTTGGTTATAGTGAATCATCAAAAGCGTATAGAACCTATGTTCCGGGTCAACAAAGGATTGAAATAAGTAGAGACGTAACTTTTGATGAAAGGATTGCATTTAATAAGTCTATAGAAGAATCTATAGAATCCAACAAAGAAGAGGAACATGAAATACAAAAGAAGAAAGTACATGTTCTCCAGAACAACCTAATGAAGAACAAGAACCACCACATGAATCTATGGAACCAACTATTATATCTAAGACAAGAAAAAGACCATCATGGCTTTAAACTACTTTGTAGGAAGCAGAAAAACATAAGGCTCCCACTAGTACTTTCAGTCAAAGCACGAAACCCAAAAGGTTCACTAGTTATGCGGCACTCATGACAAGTTTGGTTAATGCAAAACCTTCCACCTTTGAGGAAGCAATTAAGAAGAAAGAACGGAAGAAGGCCAAGATGGAAGAATACCAATCCATCATGAAGAATGATGTATGGGAAGTTGTGTCGAGACCTAAAGAGAAGTTTTTTGTCACTTCAAAGTGGGTTTATAAGATAAAGCATGTTGTAGATGGAAGTATTGATAAGTACAAGGCAAGATTTGTGGCTAGAGGGTTCTCCCAACATGAGGGAGAAGATTATGATGAGACGTTTGCTCTGGTTGCCAAATATGCATCTATCAAAGACATAATATCTCTAGCAGCTTCCATAGATTGGAGTTTACATCAGATGGATGTAAACACCGCCTTTCTCAATGGAGTGATTGAGGAAGAAGTATATATAGAGAAACCACAAGGTTTTGAGGTACACTCAGAAACCCATGTATGCAGATTGAAGAAGGCCTTGTATGGACTCAAGCAAGCTCCAAGAGCTTGGTATAGCCTCTCATTATTCAATGTAAGAAGGAGCTAACCGAATTTCATATGAAGGATCTTGGTCTCATGCACTACTACTTGGGATTAAAAGTATGGCACAAGCATGGTGAAGTCTTCCTAGGACAAGGGAAGTATGTTGTAAAGATCCTTTAGAAGTTTGGGATGATGGATTGCCAATTCATGGCAACTCCCATGGTAACAGATTTGAGGAAGTTGAGAGACTTTGATTTTGATCCAGTAGACTTGTCCCTGTATTGGCAGTTGATTGGATCCTTGATGTATTTGGTAAATACTAGGCCGGACATATGCTTTTTTGTGAACATGTTGAGCCAATTCCAAGTGGAACCAAGACAAGAGCATTGGGTGGTTGCAAAGCATATCTTGAGATATCTTCGTGGGACGATAATGTATGGTTTGAGATATGCCTCAAACAATGAAGTAAAGTTGCATGGATTTACCGATTCAGATTGGGCAGGGAGTGCCGAAGATAGAAAGAGTACTTATGGACAATGTTTTAGTTTGGGTTCCGCTATGATTTCATGGGCTAGTAGAAAAATATGTATCAAAATCATAAACTATAGTCTAATCAAAGAGCTAATAAAAAATAACTAAAGTGATAAATGTCACAATATTTAAACTTCCATCCATTTTCAACATTAGCAAATGTAAATTTCTTCAAAAAACACTATATGTCTCAAATATTATTTGGAATATATAACATCTCATGTTTGAAATATTATTAGGAATATATTGCATCTCTATGATTCAAACAAAACAAAATTTGGTTTTCAAAAATATTAAATGCTTTAGTTGGTTGGTGATCAAAAATAAAAGATGGCTTGAAGGATTGTGATCTTTTGCGTTTGTTGTAAAGTTACTACCCAATGTTTTCCCATTGAATTAGCCTAGATGGCTTATTAGGGTGTGACTTTTCACTCATAAAGCCAATGGGGGCACTATGGAATCCTCACCACACAAATAATCCATTATTATGCTTGGAGCTACCACGAGTACGAAGAGTGGTAATTGTTGATATTATGGTAGCTGTGAGAGGTATTTACCTCCACGTGTAACCCTGACAAGAATAAAATATTCCAGGAAGCAAGAAGTAACCCTAAAGCGTTAAACATAACCCTAGAAGACAAGTCGGCTCAAGGAAATAATTAATATTAAGTATTTAGTCTCCAGAATGAGAAGTCGGCCCAGGAAACTCAGGAAACAGTATAAATACAAGTAGTCAGACCTCATTTTGTACACACTGCTCAGAATTGTAGCTGGGAAGAAGTGTGCACTACAGGAATTGGGCTAGTGCGCAAGTCTAGGCAGCAACTACAGCCAGCAGCTGTCGCAATCTGGTTTCCTAGTTTATGCTCGAACTTTCTATTGGTTATGGTTGGACTTTCTTATTAGTCTTGGTTATATTTATGCATTAGCCTTGGTTGGCTATTGGCTTGCTTCTAGAATCATTCTCTTTCAAGGTTAAGTTGCTCGGGGGTGGCTTTGGCCTATGGTTGGGTGACAATATTGTTATATTTTCTATGGTTAAATGAGCACATCCATTACTTTCTAACAGGTTATAGGCCCACACTATCTTCAGACAGTCTAACCGCTGGAAGATAGATTGGGAGGATTTGCTTAGTTACAGTTGCAATTGCAGTCAATTTTTGTTGCAACAACGAAACTCTAACCCTCTTGTTGAGGCACCTTAAGTGAAGAGATTGACCTAATTTCTGGTTAGCCTAGTGCGCCCTAGTCTAGCACATCTCCTGGTACTCTCTGCAAGCTAAGACACCAAGTTTGAGTTTTTGGTCAAAATCAAGGGTTAACCAAGTCAAAGCAGTGATGACTTACTCTATGAAGTCAGAAAACAAGTTAGAAGGGGATTCTAACTTCAAAGCATGGAAGAAAAGGATTGACCTGATCCTTGCCAAGAATAAAGTGTTGGATATCGTGAAAGGAAAGATCATGGAACCACAGTTCGAAGAAGGAAAAGAGAAGGAACCTTAGAACGTTGCAGTTATGGAGAAGTTCAAATACAATGAAATCAATGCCATGAGTATCATAGTGGACTCTATAAAAGACCACTTGATACCCTACATCTCCCATCTTGACTCATCTAAGAAGATGTACGATGCCCTAACAAACCTCTTCTCAGTCAGAAACATTGGACATGTAATGAGTCTGAAGAATGAGCCATGTGACATGAAAATGAATGATGATGACAACACAACATCATACTTTGTGAGAATCTCTCAGTTAAGAGATCAACTACAAGATATTGAAGAGATAATTTCAGAGAAGTAACTGGTAAATATAGTACTCAATGGTCTTCCCAAGACATGGGATGCATTTGCCACAAGCATGAACACTAGGAAGGAGTATCCTACATTTGAAGAACTTTAGACTTACTGTGCACAAGAAGAATCAAGGATTAGTGCAAAAGAGAAACCCCAAAAGGAATACGATGATCAAGCCTTCACAGCAAGGTTCACGAATTTCAGGAATAAAAAGAAGTTTGGCTCCATGCAGAAACCAAATCAAGAGAAAGATATGTCAAAAGTACAATGCTTCAATTGTTGAAAATATGGTCACTGCAAGAATCATTGTCCCGATTTAAATAAAAGGAAGGAAACACACGAAGCATCGGTTTCCGAATAAAGGGAATCCTCAAAGAAGGTCAAGCGGGATAAAACAAACTTCTTCTTCTAATACAAGGTAACAATATTCTTCATAATTCCTGTACATACCATGTTTACATAGTTTTTGTACATATCTTGGGGTCCAATATATGAAACCATGCCTCAGGAGCTGATGGACAATGTGGTCACATAACCCATGCCTAAACAAGCTTGCAGCATCTCACAGAACTCAAAAATGTTGCTCTGTTTTCTTTTTATGCCCTGAGGAGGAATTGGCCAAGAGTCCTCGAAATGGTTTGGGATGTGACTTGCAATTAGGCATAAAATGAAAACCGAGTCTTGGATTGAGGAACCATTGACTCCGATGGATTACTGGGATAGGATTTCATATAGAGTACCCCTCACTCTCGGATGCCATGCCTCAGAAGTTGATTTACTCCTTGATTTTGAGAACTAGTGTTTTTCTCAGTTTGAAGCAATGCAACATTTGGATTAAAGGATCCTATGAAACCATGCCTTGGGAGAAGATGGACAATGTGGTCACACATTCCATGCCTAAAAAATATTGAAGCATCTCATGGAACTCAAAAATGGTGCTCCGTTAGGATTTTATGCCCTGAGGAGGAATTGGCCAAGAGTCCTTGAAATGGTTTGGAATGCAACTTGCAACTGGGCATATCACGAAAACCAAGACTCAGATTGAGGAACCCTCATCTCCGTTGGATTCTTGGCATAGGATTTTAACTAGAGCACCCCTCACTCTTAGTTCCAATCCCTCATAATTTGTTTTTTACATCTATTTCGAGAAATAGTGTTTTGCTCAATAAAAAACAATGCAACATTTGGATTTAGTGGTCCAATTTAGGAAACCATTCATCGAGAGCATATGGACAATGTGGTCACCTATTCCATGCCTAAAAGATCATGCAGCATTTCATAGAACTAAAAAATGATGCTCCATTAGTTTTTTATGCCCTGAGGAGGATTTGGCCAAGAGTCCTTGAAATGGTTTGGGATGCCACTTGCAACTGGGCATAAAACGAAAAACTAAGACTCGGATTGAATAACCGTCGACTTCGATGGATTACGGGTATAGGATTTCATTTAGAGCACCCCTCACTCCCGGGTGCCATGCATCAGAAGTTGTTTTACTCATTGATTTAGAGAACTAGTGTTTGACTCATTTTGAAGTAATACAACAATTGGATTAAGGGTTCCAATTTATGAAACCATCCCTCATGAGTGGATCGATAATTTGGTCACCTATTTCATGCCTAGACAACCTTGCAGCATCTCATGGAACTCAAAAATGTTACTCCGTTAGGTTTTTATGCCCTAAGGAGGAATTAACCAAGAGTCCCCGAAATGGTTTGGGATCCGACTTGCAACTCAGTATATAACAAAAACCGAGACTCACATTGAGGAACCGTCATTTCCGTTGGATTCATGGCATAGGATTTTAGCTAGAGCACCCCTCACTCTTGGGTGCCATGCCTCAAAAGTTGTTTTACTCATTGATTTCACGAATTAGTGTTTAGCTCAGTTTGAAGCAATGCAACATTTGGATTAAGGGGTCCAATTTATGAAACCGTCCCTCGTGAGCAAATCGATAATGTGGTCACCTAGTCCATGATAAAACAAGCTTGCAACATCTCACAAAACTCAAAAATGTTGCACCATAGGCGTAGATGTCATGGATATTGTAGTACCCACTGTATATGTATTGAGGGTATTAGTCCCAATTTTGTACTATAAACACCATATTTTTTGAATATATAAAAATGGATCTTCGTCTTTACTTATATTTTACAATGTGTACATTTATTAAATGGTTTTCTTTGCTTTAGTTATGTGACAAATGCCAATCTAAAATGAAATTAGCATAAGCATTGGATTAATGATTAGAACTCCTAAGAATATGATAATAAGTAATAAAATCAAACTGTCATTCTAAAAGGCGTACCCATAGGAATCATCGGAGTAAAGTAGAATCACGCACATGGTAATTGTCGTTCAACTGACATCCCACTAACTAGGAATCTAGGTGAACCTCTAATGAGCGAATACCATGTGAGATAACATCGTGCAAAAGTTCTATAATGGCGCTATATTCAGCCACATTATTTGTGGATGGCCTTAGGCGTATGCCACCTGAAGACACCAGAAGACCCTCAGGTGAGTAAACCACCCAAGCAATGGAAGCCAAGTTCTGTGTATGACGATTGGCTCCATCTGTGAATCCTAGGTAGACCAAAGACTATGTTGACATCTCTCAACCAAGTGAAAACTCGATAAGAAACCCGAAGACAAAAAGAAAGAAGAAATATATATACACTAAATTACATTAGTATACAAAGAGTTCCACCCAAGCTTGGGGCTCAAGTGTAATATCTTTTCAAGTAGAACCCATTTCTGGGCTCAGCTAACATATTCCCTTCATAATCTTCTAACTCATAGGCTCTTTTTTCTAGAACACGTCGCACAATATAAGGACCGTGCCACATGGGTTTAAACTTGCCTTCCCCCAGCGATTCCTTGGCTTGATCATACAAGAGGACCAAGTCACCCTCAGCGTACAACTGAGGACAAACAGACTTATCGTACTAAACCTTGACACGTCTTTTTTTTGCCTCGATAATCGTACAGGGTCTCGACGCTGCTAGTCAAGACTCTCTAGGTATACAAAGCATCACTCAAGATCGAAAGTGTCAGGTAGGAGCGTGACTGCCAACTTGAGAGAAGGGATTTTTCATTCAATAGGTAATATTGACTCTGCACCGTGTACTAACTGAAAAGGGGAAAAATCGGTGGCAGTCTTGACCGAGGTTCAGTATGCCCAAAGCGCGAGATATAGCATGATGTGCCAGTCAGATTTACTCAGGCTGACAGTTTTTTGCAAATGGTTTTGAGAGACTTGTTGACGACCTCAACTTGTCCATTTACCTGGGGGTAATAAGGAGAAGAATGACCATGTCTAAACCCCATATTATATGCTAGCACTTTCATGATTTCGTTATGAAAGTGACTACCTTGATCAGTGACAATCTCACTCGGGATACTGAACCGAGCGATAATTTGATTGAATACAAAGAAGGTGATAGTCTTCCCATTGGATTTAACTGTAGACATGGCCTCGACCCACTTAGTAAAGTAGTCAATGACCACGATAATGTGTTGATGCCCCCCAAACAAGGTTGGGTTGCAATCCACGAAATCCACCCCCCACTTGGTGAAGGGACCGATGGTAATGACTGGGTGAAGAGGGGTTGGATGAGAGCACATTTTTCAAGTGAACACCTGGCAGTGGTGACACTTCTTAACAGCTTCAATACAATCTTTAAAGATAGTAGGCCAAAAATAACTGACTCACAAATTTTTTGGGGCTGTTGCAAGCCCGAATAGATGACCACCACAAGCCCCACTATGGCAATCATTCAGGACTAACTCAACCTCTCCATGAGTTAAACAATGATGCAAGATATTGTCTATTCCTCGGTGATACAAAGTGTCGCCGATGATAGTATAATTCTTAGCTTGGTACCTTACATGCCATCGGTCATCTCGCGAGAGATGCTGAGGGAACTTCAAAGTTTGGAGATAGAGAACAATGTCTCCATACCTAGGGCCAGACAACGAGACAAGAAAAATTTGTTCGTCCGCAGATGAATCAACACGGATAACATCCTCATCTGATCATGGAAAGTCGAATATTAACTCCGTGAAGACTAGTGATTTCTTGGATTTTGCAGAAGCAAAATCGAGATCAAACTCTTGTAAAATGACAATCCATTTATTATATTTTCCCCCTATGATACGCATGGTAAGGATGTATTGAAATGGATTGACATCGACAATCATAGTAGTCTTGCAAAGTAATCTATAATGACGCAAATGTTGGACTGTGTGGATGGCAGCCAAAGCTAGCTTTTCAATGTGAGAATAATTAAGCTCGGGGCCAACTAAGTTTCGACTAAGATAGTAGATGACGTGCTCGTGGAGCTCATCATCCTCCTGAACCAAAACCATACCAATCGTCTCCTCAGACGCGGCGATATAAAGCAAGTAATATCTATTGTAGTTAGGAGGCTTCAACAAAGATGTCGATACCATGGCTTTCTTCAAAGAATCAAAGGAATCATGGGCTTGTTCATACTAGATAAAAGGGGTGTCCTTCAAAACACGCATGAAAACCTTAGTGATATTGGCATAATTCACTATAAACAGATGAAGAAATTTATCTTTCCTTGCAAACCTTGAAGTTGTTTAATTGTGTGTGGGGGAGGCAATTGAAGTATTACCTTAACCTTTAGTGGATCTACCATGATCTTGGTCTCAGAAACTAAAAAACCCAAAAGATGACCAGACTTAACGCAAAAGATGCACTTGTGAGGGTTCAATCGGATTCTATAGTAACAACATCTTTCAAAAACAAAATGAAGGTTGCATAGCGTGATCTGCTCTCTTTGCAAGAGTGAGCAGCAAGATCATCAAGGTAAGCTTCGACTATATGCTTAAGATTGTGAAAAGTGAAATTCATGGCACAATGAAAGGTTGCTCTGGTGTTTTTAAGGCCGAAAGGCATTTTTTGATAAGTGAAAGTACCCCAAGGACAAATAAATGTCATGTTGTGTTGATCCCCAAGTTTAATTTGAATTTGGTTATATCGTGAAAATCCATCCATAAAAGAAAAAACTTTTCTTCCCACACATTCGTCGAGAATCTAATCGATGAAAGGTGTTAAGAAGTTGTCTTTAGGATAGGTTTTGTTCAGGTCACGAAAGTACATACATACACAGATGGTTCCTTGCTTCTTATCCACATGAATGGGGTTGGATACCTATTCAGTCAAGGGAACCAGGTAGATGAAGCCAACATTAAGTAGTTTCTCCACCTTTGCCTTAATAGCAGGGGTCTTTCGGGGGTTGATAGCTCTAATACGTTGCCGAATAGGTTTAGCATCCGGCTAAGTTCTAATCTCATGCTCAAAAATACGAAGGTCAATTCCTGGCATCTCTTCATATGACCAAGCAAATATGTCTCAGAATTCCTTGAAGAGTTCGATGTAGATCAGGATTTCTTCTGGCGAACAATCTGCACCGATATTAACGTATTCAACCTTGCTAGGGGTACAAGAGATATCGATCGTGATGGTAGGATAAATACTCACCATGTTTCCTTCAACATAAATTTCATGCGTATCTAGTGGAACTACGACGTGACCGACTATCTCACTCAAACTAGATCGAAAATCATCTTGTTTGATTCTTTCAAGTTCTGGGAGAAAATAAGAGTGGTGATGCATATCATCCCAAGGTTTGTCAGAACCATTCATGGCTTCAATGATAGCTTCTCCGAAGGCAAAGTCTCATCAAGACAATCATGCGAACAAGACAATGAAGTGGCCCACACGAGCCAAAGAATGGGATCCTCCTTGTCTGTCGGTGAGGTAACAGGATCGGGATCAACAGAAGAGTCAAGAACAACTTGATATACAATCTATGTTGTCGATAGTGGCATGGCCATTCCAGCATGCAACTGACCTTCACAAGACGAAGTCATGGAAGGTAGGGTCCATAGATCACTAAAATAGGAAGTGTGGAAAGGAATGGACCTCTCAGTCAAAACGGGCCCACTGGACATGGCATAAACTTGATGACTCAGTGCCACGAAGTCGAAAGTACCCATAAGGGAAGAATACATTTCGACACCAATATTCTCAGTTGTCGGCTGAGAATTGTCGATCCCAGGGATCAACAGACCAATAGATGCATTAGGACTAGAGTACGCAAAGGATAATTGGTCGATCATCATGATCTTCCCTTCATGAGGAAAACATAGAGTATGGAAGACGGACGATACGATGATGACCATAGCATAGGTCCAATTGCGTCCTAGTAACAAGTTATAATCAAGAGGCGCATCAACTACCTCTACCTCCACCTCTACCATTTTCCCACCTAACTGGACTGGAAAGGTATGACCATCAAAAGCAGTCAACATGTTCAATGACTTGGAAAGAGTCGGAGAACAAAGAGCTTTCCAACATATCAGGGACATCACACATGTAGCAACGCCTTCATCAACAACCACATGTTTGATGGTATACTTTGAGTACTCCACGTGGATTTGAAAAGCCACATGATAACAAAAGCGAGGCTTCACATCTATGACGTCAAACTTGATCACTTTTGAGCCATTGAGTTCTAGAGCTTCTAAAGCAGATAGTAAAGCATTCCTCTGTGAAGGACACGTTTGGAGTACCTCCAAAGTTGACATCGCAGAAGGGGTTTGACCCAGATCGTCAACAATAGAGTAGTTCTAGGAAGCTCTAGAATTTGGATTATGGGTAGAGCGCTTGAGTACTCCTTTCGGAATACGAGGTGGTGACTCTAGTTTTTCAATATGTAAAGTTGTCTCCAGAGGAGGAGGAGGAGATTCTAGACCAGGAATAGCTTGTGAAGAGCTATAATCTCAAGATCGAGTGGCTACATTAACTTTCACATCGACCATATTGATACACAAACAGTCGTCATCTTGCAATGGCAGGTTTTGACTCCCACCAGCCGCATTTCCGGCGTTTGAGGAACTCGAGGCCATGTGTTGATTATGTGGGATTGGATTTGTTAGCATGGTAGGTGGTAGAGATAATAGCCTCGCATCTTTAGCAAAGTTTGGGGCGTAAATGGGAAAGGTGATCATCTATGCAAAGCTTACAAGGAAACTTCACGTTACGTCTTTCTCGTTTTCCCTCTCCAACATTATTATTCATCTTTTCATTATTACCATTGTCCTTGGGTTTATTACCGTTTTTCCCACCCTTACGATTATTACATCATTTCCTCTTATTCCCGCATGGTTGTTGGTTTCCATTCGAGTTGACCAACTATTGCACGGAGTGTACATCCACTGACTAAGTGGGATTGCAGGACACAGTCAAAGTTGGCCATCCTGCAGACTGGTTTAGAGACAACTCTTTCAGATGGCTTGTCATCGAGTTTGTAGACTTTACATTGGCGATACCTATGATGCAATCGGCATGAGGTTTGGGAATTTTTCTAGGGTCATAAGTTGACTGTGGTGTGTCTAGAAGAGGGTGGTATAACATCCCAGACTGGGCATAAATCAAGTCTAACTGTTGGGCTCTAAAGATCACTTCTTCCTCAGTGGTAACCCCGGAAGTAGCAACATCCTTGGAGATAGGAGAATGAAAATACTTAAGGAACCATTATAAAAGAAAGTTCGGGGGTATAGGTCTCTTAATCAACCTCTTTCGTCTATGCCACTCCTGGATATGATCTGAGATATGAGTGGTGATGTCTTGGTGCAAAGTCGACAGAAGTACTAGGCCAGCATCGTAACGAATGGGCAACTGGAAGTGGTTAAGGAAGACCGACACCAACTGACTAAAAGTCCCATACGCCCCCCTAGGTAGCTCAATATACCATTTTGCAGCAACTCCGATCAGGGTGCGTTGAAATAATCTTAATCGAATAGAATCGCCATTAAGGGAATTCGATGAGCACCAAAGGTGAAAGGTAGTGACATGATCACAAGGATCCTCTCCATTCTTACCTTCGAACTTTGGGATGTCCAAAGGAAGCTTGGTGGGGACGGGGGGGCATGTAGAATCATGACTCACAGGGTCATTCATTAACTTAGGCAAATCTGGTAGATTAAGCGTGGCTAGAAAAGGGAGACAGGGTTGCGGCGTCTGGCCCCAAGTTCTCGAGAAATATTGTGCTTGAGGGACTACAGAGCATCTAGGGTTCTGATAAGCACCATGGCCCTGCCCGGGATTATAAGGCTCTCCTCGGGGCTGATTCATAAAAGGTTGGTTGGGCATCATCCTAGTAGGAATGTTCTGTTGAGGGTTATAAAAATTACCCCCAAACGGATTGGATCTGGGTTGGGGGTCGCCCAAAGCGTGAAACCGACCTCCTCAAGGTGTGAATCTCGAGGATAGAGGATGATTCATCATGCCAAACATATCGGTTGGAATCGACACTGAGGAGGTAGGGGTGTAGGATGGAACTTGAGAAGAAGCTTGTCCGCCAGGTTGGTTGTTCCACCTAGAAGCAAGACGATTGGGCTCGGGTTTAAAGGCAAGAATGCCTCCCATATTAGGAGTCGTTGGATGGGTTTGAGACCCACAAAATGAAAATGGAGTGTAAAGAGGTGTAGTGCCCCCAAGCCCAATGCTATCATTAGTGCGAGCAACTGGGATGGCGTTTGAAAACTACGAAGTAAAGTTGGGCATACCATAAGAAAATGGACTAGAAGCCATAGGGATGGACTGAACATTATAGCTCGATGAGTGACCAAGAGACCCAAAAGGGTTCAAGGTGGTAGCTTGAGCATTCACTATAGGTCGAGCCATAGTAATGATAGGTGCCTATGACACTACAACCATTGTCATTGTAGGAGTCGAAGGGATGCCATTAACTATAGTGGGTGTAGAAGTTGAAGGGCTCCCAGTGTTCTGAAGACTAGGTTCAGTACTCATCCTTGTAGAATCACAAGTCTGAAGGGTGGATGTGTGTGTACCACTCCTAATAACTCGACGCCTTTTAGAAGGAAAAGACTCGAAATATGGTGGTAACTGTAACAAGCGACGGGACCGGCGGGGAGGCTGGTTCAACTCCACAATGACTCAAGACTCTAAATATACAAAATATGTCCTAAAGCCAACTAGTAATCAAAGAGCACACCAAAAGTCAAACAACCAATATGCATACAAATGGGGTAAAGTGGCTGAGAGTGTCCTCCCTCCCTAAAGAAGGTATGTCTCACCCAAGAGGGGCCTGAGACTCCCTGCTAAAGATCAGAGGTAACAGAATCAGTTATAAGGGCCCTTGTGGGCTTAACAACCAGTCGGTCAGATCCCCCCAGAGAGGTAATCCTCCATAAAGGCTGTGTGTTGTCCAACCCTTATCTGACCCAGGATACCTGTAGAATAACCCCTGCAAGTAACCTATGAGAGACCTAAGTCAAGCAACTAATAAACCTTGAAAGTGCCAGGTCCACCATATGGGCAGGGTAGCAAAGCCCAAAACCTTGAAAGTGCCACCTCTCATGAAGGTAAATGCACTAGCAAGATCCCCAGATACGAATAGATCCCCAGAAATATCTCTGATACTAGGAAGGTATCGGGAGGATATCCCTTCAACCAACTTTGTGCAACCTCGTTATTAACTCCGGTGTGAGTAGAGCCTCCTGATATTACCAATTATACAATGGATTTCTCCACTCCCTGTCTCGGACACATATGTTGATTTAATTGCCTTGCATAAGTTTACTCACAAAAATCATATTCCAAGGCACTAAATCCTAAGCTAGTTTGTGTACCCTAGAAAATAAAATCGTGACTAATCAATTTTCAAATTATAGCGTTAATTTTAGTGGTCGTGATTACTCAAGAAGGTATGGTAGTGAAACTCATGATGTTATGACTCTGCAAGAAAAGTAAATATGAAAATAATGCAAAGTCCTAAACTTAACTTTCAATGAATGATATGTTTCTAAAAACCAATGCAATTTTCAATTTCAACTCTGCAATTCAGAAGTAAAAATGCAATCTTTCATGACATGCACTAAGCTAATGACAAGGACTAACAAAGACCAAAATTCCAAGCAATGCAAAATGCCTATTATTTTGTATTTTCAATATAATAAAAATGAAAATGCATGGATTGAAAAACAACTTGATATATAAACTCTATTGTGTATAGAAAGTGATAACTCAAGCAGGATGCCAAGCAACAAAACACCCAGCCCAATGTACAATGACAATCAAAATGAAAAGATGATGAGAAAGACTCTGCCCAGAAATTCAACCAAAGATAGATTTCCTGTCATCCCACAATCACTTAATAGGCACTACTGAGACCCAAGAAGGCTCAGCAAACATCAAATCCCACCCAACAACCACTAGACCAAGAAAACAAGCCAGGAAAACGGATGTATGCGACTGTTTGGGAAAACATAGCGTATATACATAGCTTGTAGAGGGACAACCTGCATATGTACGCGACTATCAGGGGAAAAAGCATGTATATGTTTCAAAACAAGGCCAGGCAATGGAGAAAGGCTGAAAACTCAGACCCAGAGTGAACAGAGGCTATCAAGCAATGATGCGACAAGAAACACAATAGAAACAAGAGCAATCTAAGAATAAAAGTACTCCAAACCCTAAGAAAGAAGATTTAATCCCCAGTATGGTCACCAATTCTGTTATGAGGAAAAATCTCTTTATGGCTAGGGTAAACCACAACAGACGGAAATGACTGCAGAAATCAACTCTCTTCTCAAGTATGCTATGAAAACAAATATGCTAGCAAGACAAGATAAAAGGCCTACCTCGTCCAAATGTTCGACAAAGTCCACTGTTGAGTGCTTGACCCAACGCAATATACTTGCAACTAGTCCTCAACAACCAAGCAAAGCAAGAATATGGTGATATTATGTATGTTAGCACATTCAATAACATAATCCATTAATAAACAAGACAAATACGCCAATGGAATAATAATTCAATATATTTGCAAGATATCAATTGGACGGGAAAAGAGTATTTCTATTAATATATGATCAGCAGAAATGAAAATGTTACAGACTTTCGTGTCGGCATGGTTTGAAACTGAGAAACTAAGTTCCTTCCAGTTGGGCCTCCACCACTTCAATCCTACACCAAATGCAAGCTCATAAGAGAGAAACAATGAGGTTCTCAATCAATAAGGGGCGAGCTTGGGGGCTGAATACTCTATTCAAACTTAAAGGACAAAGGGATGCAGACTCAATATGAAGTAAATAATTCCTCCATAGTAACTTTGCTCTCAAAATTGAATTCTTTATCCCTTTTCCATAGCTCGGAATTGGCCCATTTATAGCCTTCAAAATGGAACTAAAGGGTCGAGTCAGAACGTTTCACTTATATGGAAGGCCAAGGATCATAGATCTTTTTTCGTAACATGGAAACCCGACATTAATTTTCATTTTCTGGCACAAATCCCGATGTTTGTGAGTTGTAGTGGAGCACCCTGCATATACGCATGTTGTATAGTGTGCAAGATGCGTACATGTGGAAAAATATTTTTTTTTAGCTCTGGATCTTACAAATAGGGATGATAAGTCTGCATGGGGAAATGCAAAAAGGCCTTCTGGGCAAGTTGCATGGGGTGAGGCAAATCTTGCTATAACATTGCAGAAAGTAAAGAGAGATGCAACAAATGAAAGAATGGACTCTCTCAGATGGAGGGAGCTTATCAAAGAATTCCAAAAGAAAAGCATGCATATTTCTCATTTAGGCATGAAGTTGGGATTAGGAGGGTGCTAATCCCCAACCATATGATCCATTGAATAATCCGTAAATACTATAAGTATCTATGCATGTTCTTCATTGGAAGTAGCAGCCATGATAAGCAACACGTGTTTAGTTTGACTCTAGAAGAAGTCTTCTTTGAAAAGAAGCCTTGAATATCCTTGGTTGTCCATATACATTTATGTTCCTATGACGGAAGGTTGGAGCCTTTAGGAAAGAAGGGAATGTAATCTATAGAAGATTCCATGGACTCCAACATTGAAGAAAAACATGAAGATTCCAAGAAAGAAAGAAAAATTCAGAACAACCAATTGAACCAGTTTGAATCCACTAGAAGCAGTCAAGCAGAAGGAATGGAAGGAAGTTGTGATGAAGAACAATGTGTGTGAGAAATTGTGAAATAGACTTGAGCATTGATAGATACAAGGCAACACTCAGGGATAGAGGGTTCTCCCAGAAGGAGGGAGAAGACTATTATGATAGCTTTTTCCGATAACCAGACACACCTCTACCTGAGCCATTATATCTCCTACAGTATCCATGGGTTGGAGTTTACATCAAATGAATGTAAAGACTTTTCTTCTTAATAGAGTAATTGAAGAAGAAGCATATGTAGAGAAACCTCAAGGTTTTGAGGTATACCATAAAGAAACCCTTGTATGCAGATGGAAGAAGACCTTGTATGGATTCAAGAAAACTTGGTGCAGAGCCTCTCATGTATAGCAGAAGCGTGGTGAAAACTTCCTATGACAGAGGAAGTAAATTGAAATGGTTCTTTAGAAGTCTGGAATGATGGATTGCAAATCCATGGAAAATTCCCATGATGACAGATCTGAAGAAGTTGAGAGACTCTGATTTAGTATACTCGTCTCTATATCGACAATTGATTGGCTTGTTAATCTATTTGGAGAATACTCAGCAGATATTTATTTTGTGGGACGTTTAAGTTATGATATACAGCTGCATGGATTTATCGATTCAGATTGGGCAAGGAGTGCAGATGACAAAAGAAGTGCTACTTGGATATGTTTCAGTTTGTGCTTTGCCACGATGTCATTAGCTAGCAGGAAACAGAAGTCTGTTGCACTCAGCACTGCAAAAGCAAAGTATATTGCATCTTGTGGTGCTTGTACAAAAGTAGTGTGGCTCCATAAGTTGGTTTCTGGACTGTCTGATCAGGTGTTGAATTCGACCGTGATATATTGTGATGATCAGAGCTATATGAAGCTTTCATAGAACCCGATGTTCCATGACAGGTCGAAGCACATTGAGATCAAGCATTATATTCTTTGTGATAAAGTTCAGAGCGGAGAAGTGGTTCTCCAGTATATCTCCACAGATGAACAAATAGCAAATATTTTGGTAAATCCTTTGTCCAAGATGAAAAGTTTGTGTACATAGGGGACAAGTTGGGGCTCATGGAGATGACTTCCTTATTGAAAAAGGAATTGATTACTCCAAGGTTGGGAGGGAGAATATGTTACTGATTTATGGACAATCATTTTCCAGTTCGAAAAATGGTCCAGTTTGGGCAGTTTCTTTCCAGTTCAGAAAGTGGTTCGAGATTTCTGATGGACAGTCATTTTCCAATTCGAAAAATGGTCCAGATCGAACAGACATTTTCATAATGAAAATGGTTTGATAGATTGTTGATGTACCATAAACATCGATTCCCCTTGTGTCCAGTGTGGGGGAATGGTCTAGGATAGTCATTCTTCTTGGTAGTCACTCTGTGTAGTGGTCAAGTAGAATGGTTCACCTCACTAGGCAGACATTCTTTCAAAGTTCACGGTTGTGAGAAGTTTCGAAGAATGGTCCATTTTGGAGGTTGGTGCAGAAAAGTCATTTCCATAGGAAATGGTCCAGACAGTCATTCCCTATAGAAGACTCATTCTCTCTAGGTTTCACTGTGATTAGTGCTGGAGAAATGGACCAGTTAGGTGAATGGTCCAGGTTAAGCAATCAAGGGAATGAATTCCCTAGGGTAGATTCATTCTCCTCAGGTTGCACTATTATTAGTGTCGGAGGAATGGCCCAGTTAGGTGAATGGTCCAGGCTCAGAAATTAGGGACAGTTATTCTTCTATGCTTGGGAAGAATAGTCCAGATATCCCATGGTTGATGTTTTACTTTCTGAGGGAAGATGTGAGTGGAAGAATGGCCCAAATGACTCTGTTTGTATCGTGATATTGTTTATGCAGATTGATATCAAATGATATGATTGATTGTGGAGATTGTATGTCTCTAGAAAGTAGTTGTATACTATTGTGATGGATGTGATCCACCGATAGTGATTATGTGTCACTGGTTGGTAGTCGTGTGCTACTAGGAGTGGTTGTGTACCACTGGGTAGTAGTTGTGTACTACTATGGATAGACATAGTTGTGTTCTATTGGATGACATTGTTCTAATTTCCATGGAGACTACCACTAGTGTTGGAGATGACTGCCAGGTAGATGGATAGTCATTGTGTTGATGGACAAACATTCTCCATTTGGAGAATGGTCCAGGTTGATAGATTGTTGATGTACCATCGACAACTATTCTTCTAGGACATATGTCTAGATTAGAAGAATGGTATGTCTCCTTGAGTTCACAATAGTGACCAGAGTGGAGATATTGGTACAGGATAGACATTTTCCCTGAGTTCACAGTAGTGGCTAGAGGGAAAATGGTCCAAGACAATCATTCTTTTAGGACGTATGTTCGGATTAGAAGAATAGTCCTTGTAGCCCATGGCATGGCTTCTAGCATATGTTGGAACATTTATTCTTCTAGAACATATGTCTCGATTATAATAATGGTCCTTGTATCACTTTGTGGAGTGAGTGACCTTTTCAGCATCAGGCCTGATTACTCAGATGGAGTATGGCTTGGAGAGATGATGCAGTTGATGCTATCAGATGATACTGATAGTGATGATGTGTCTCATGAGTTGATCTACGTGGCTATGATGATGCTACCAGTTGAATGGTTTGTTTGTGGTCAATACCATTACCTTTAATACCTCCCTAGCTAGGATGGAGTGTTGATATTATGGTAGTTGCAGGAGGTACTAACCTCCATTTGTAACCTTTGACAAGACTAGAATATTCTGGGAAGTAAGATAAACCCTAAAACATTGGATAATAACCCTAGAAGACAAGTTGACTCAAGAGAATATTTAATATTGAGTTATTAGCCTCCAGAAATAGAAGTTGACCCAGTCAAGTGAGATAGAGTAGTATAAATAGAGGGTGCTAGAGCTCATTTGTCACTCTCACTCTCACAACTGCATAAGGACTAGTCATGTGCAAGTTTGGAGAGGGAGTGCAGGTGCAGTTGCTGCAACTAGGATTTTGTATTTTGGTTGGACTTGGTCTCTTGGTTATGGTTTGGACTTTTTGCTTGGTTTTTGGTTATTCTTGCTTGGTGTGATACCCTTAGAGAAATGCGCGCTACCTTGGTTGGTTATTGATCTGCTATCAAAATTATTTTGTCTATCAAGGTTAAGGTGCTTGGAGGTGGCATTTGTGCCTATGGTTGGGTGGCAATATTGCTATATTTTCTATGGAAAAACGAGCACGTCTCTTTATTTCTAATAGCCCAGACCTCTATTGGGTTTGCCCAGGGCTCTCTAGACTTGTTGGGTGGCTCTATTCCTATCGACGGCACGTGTGGACACATTTTGTCTTGGGGAGAATCCTTCCGTGATTTTTGGGCATTGATTGCAAGGTTTGAAGCTATTATTTTACTATGGAGACCTCCTATGTAGATGTTTGAGCCTATTTGGAGTATTCATGCCCTATTTTGGACCTCATTCATCCCACACGTGTTATCGTTCCACTCTTTGATACTAGACATTGGCATGTTTTTGGACTTTTCTTCATTGGAGGAGCATCTTAACATACTTTAAGGGTATCCCCTTGCATTCAGGAGAGATGGTGAACCTCTTTGAACCCTAGTTCAACCTCTATTGTTGGACGACCTCCTCTCTTGAAGGAATTATTGTATATGCGGCACGTATTTATTGTATTTTGACTTGGTTTCCTTTAGTAAGTTGGAAGACAAGTCATTTTTGTAGTTCTCCTAGACTAGATCTATGGAAATAGAAAATAATATTGAATGAGAAGGATGATGAAGCCTCCTATATAAATAGAGGCTCCTCCTCTCATTCCAATTGGTTGTTGTTGTTGGCTACTTCTTTGAGAATACAATTTTGTTGAATATCTACCTATTGAGGCATTGGTGTCAATTCTTGGAGCTCTTTACTCTTGACTTATTTTGGTGCACTAATGATTTGTTGTGTTTTCTCAAGACCACTATAAGCTTTCGAGATCAATTCATTTGAAGGGTAAGCGTGCCACTTGGAGGGAATACATATTAGGGTAAATCATATCCTTCTTCCTTTTTTAGTTTTGTATTTTCTCAATTAGTTGTTTTGTTTTTCCTTTGGATTAACTTCTGGGTGGAATTGTCACAACGTGGGCGTTCTTCCTAGAAAGAATTCTTGCAATAGGATAATGTCTAGGAGGATTTGAAAAGAATTATGGCATCGAGATTTCCAAATTTCAGCCAAGGCTTGGTCTAGGACCAAACTACTTGTATTTGGTTTAGTATGGCGACCGCACATGACTTCGAGAGTCGTGATTATATTACTGAAGAAATCCTTTATCATAAATAAATTTCTTCCCACTTTGGTCAATTCGCAATAATATTTCTATGGACCTCTAGTAATTTGTTACATGTGGCTTGGCAAGGAGAATTTGATAAAATAATTAAATATGCATGTACATCCTTGTGAATCCAAACTACTTGACACAAACATGATAAGTTTTCTCATGTATATAGCAAAGGTGCATATAACCAAAATAGCATTGAGTAAAATCCATATCTAAACCAAAATACATAAACAAAAAATGGCCTCTAGAGTCCAAAAAAACTAACGCTACAAAAAAAAAATACATATTATCAAAACCATTGCTTATATTGGGATCATCCTTATCAGTATCACCCTCTAAGCATTAAAATAAGGTAGAAAAAAGTTAACTTGCCTAATCATTGATTTTGCTTGAGTGAAGGGTATATTTTCACTAGGGTCTTTGTGAAAATTTAATGACAAAAATCAACAAGCTAATATTTTTTCATACACTTAGCAACCTAGAGATAATTGTCTTGCACGGACTTTGAAATGTCTAAGACACACATTCATAAATTACCATAAGAAAAAAATACGCATTGCTAAGCAATTTATGCTGCGGAATAAACACAATGAACAACACTCAACCAACCATGAATAACTCAGAAATTCAGGCAAATGCCAGGGAAAACCCCAATGTGGGGAAACCCAATGTGTGTGTGTGTGTGTGTGTGTGAGAGAGAGAGAGAGAGAGAGAGAGAGAGATATTATTATTCAGCTTCAGGAAAGTACATAACAACAACAATTACAGAATTTCCAGCCAAGAGAAAAATACCTCATAGCACCAAAACTATCCCAAAATCTGCCTCGATTTTTGTGCCCCAAAAATCCGTACAATTGTATGTATTTTCCCTTTCCAGCACCTCGAAAATTGTGCCAAAATATATTTTGTACGGATAGCAATAGAACTTTCCTCTTCTCCAACAGAAAACACTGAAATGGCTGCCTTGAAATCTGTGCAACAAGTTGCCTCGATTTTTGTGCCCTCCCAGCATGTTGTATGGACTATAAGGATCCATACAATACGACCTCTCTAACAAAAGAAAATTCAACACTCACAAAACAAAAAATCCTCCTTGGGATTTGTGCCCAAGGTATCTTGGGAAATATGCCTTCTTTGCTATCCTCTTTCCTCTCTCAAGCTTACTCAAAAATTCTCTCTCAATCTCCTCCTCTTGTGTCTTGCACACTACCCAATGCATTCTTTTATAAAATCTGAAGATGACCTTTTCGCTCCCAAGTGTCTTTTCACCTTCCCCAACCCTAAATCCAAAGCCCAAGATCTAATCTTTCCTTTACAAGATCAAGGGCCATGATTCATTCCCTCCAAAATAAATCACTTAAAATATTAAAGTACATTTCACTTTATTACATAAGTGCACTTTATGAAATAAAGTCACTTTAATATTAGAAGGTGCACTTCATTAAAAAGTCACTTTAATAAAAGAACAACTTTATCACAACTTTATAAAAACCCATTATAAAGTTAAGTGTCTAGTAGTGTCAACATAAGGTTGCATCTGCATACAAGACAAAACATGTGGAGTACCTCCAGAGCTAAAAAGCTAACACTCCCTCTGTAACACCCTGTTTCCCCCAGTTTGTAAAAATAAATGGACTAGCCAAGAACTGTGGCAAACTCATAAATGTGAATATGTGATGTAAATGGACCTTGCGGAAAAGGTCAACAAATGTGAATAACATTATGAAATTATATTGCAGGACTGCTGAGAGGGGATGTGTAGAAAAAGAGACCACGATGGCAGTGGAAGGCACCTGGAAAGGTGGTGTTAACTTCCACCGAGAATTAATACCGTATTTGGACTCCACTGGCCCGGAGAACCAAAAGCAGCTCGCTAGCCCTGAATTAAATGTCTCACTGGCTGGCAGGTAGATGGCTCCTCAGAAATTTAATGAGGGATGGGGAGTTGAACCGCCTATCGGTAGAGCCATCATGACTGACCAGCACGAGGGAAATCGCACCACACGCAACCTCGCAAGAGGATAAGATGTGGGGTAGAAGCGATTGGGGGAAAACACGAGGGGATAACTCTGGCAATATGCAGAGTGAGTGATAGTAGAGAGGAAGGAGAGTAACCTTCGCTCCTGGTCACTGGCAGACAAAGACGCAGTCTCACAACATCGTGGTCTCATCTCGGGGGTGGCTAGTGGTAAATCCGCTGGGAGTCTCTAAGCCTACGGTTGGGTGGAAAAGAGCACTCCTCTCAGCAGTTGCTTGAACCCCTGGTGTTATTTCTGATAAGTGTTTTGCCTCTGGCATCTTGAAATATATGTATATGTTCATTATGATGATTATGCTCATAAGCTGTGAAACTGTGAATGATTTCATTATAAGAATGTCTATATGGTATTTTGATCAGTACTAGTAGTTGTATATTTGTATGGAAGGAATATGTATGGCTTATGTCCTCATGAATTCTTATTTACATGCGTACTGATCTAATTCAGACTTCACGTCTGGTTCTCGGGTGGATGAAACCCTTATCTGCCTTAGATAATACCCTGAGTGAATCTCCCCATAGAGATACCTTCCTTGAAAATCCCATCAAGAATCAGGAAAGAGAATGAGAAGGTGTAAGGCCTTAGTAACCCTGCACAAAGAGGAATGACCCTCTTGAGAAACTCGAGATGGTAGCATAAGGATGAAGTATCGAATCGACGGATGAGATTTCATTGGAAATCTGTGGTCACTCATGACCGTTAGATTTGGTAAGAGGAAGATGGAAATTCAAGGGCCTTAACTTTGATAGATGGTAAACGACGGACGAGATTCTATCGGGAAATCTACGGTCACCCACGACCATTAGATTAGTAGGAGAAAGTAGGGCGTTAAATGCCCTACCACTTTGTTTTCTGGTGTCTTCATGGGTAGCGAAGAGTTTAGGACCGTGGATCCCTAAGGTCCATGAGAGTATCTGAACTGTGGATCTTTCCACATTTAGGAAGTCATGGGAGAGCCCACAAGATAGGAATCGGTCTGAGCCGTCAGATTTCGACTGAAAAACCCGACAGTCGTTGGATCCGTTAGAATATACCCGAGGGTTAACACCCCAGTGGATCAGGACTTTCCATTGTGGAAACCCTGGGAGAGATTTGAGTCGTCCAATTAACGAAGGCAGCGTATCGCGAGATCTCCCATTTCAGGAAATCGGGAATCACGAAATCGGGATTCCTGTTGACAAGGGATCAAGACTTTCCATTGTGGAAACCCCGGTATAGATCTGAGTCGTCTGATTAACGGAGGCCTCGTGTCACGAGATCTCCCATTTCGGGAAATCGGGAATCGCGAAATCAGGATTCCTATTGACAAGGGGTCAGGACTTTCCATTGTGGAAACCCTGGGATAGATCTGAATCATCCGATTGACGGAGGCCACGCGTCGTGAGATCTCCCATTTTGGGAAATCAGGGATCGCGAGATCGGAAGTCTTGGTGACAACGGATAGGGACTTTCCATGGTGGAAACCCCGGAGCAGTTGTGGACCATCCGATTTAAGGAGGTGACGTGTTGAGAGATTACCTATTTCGGTAAATCGGGGATCAGGGATTCAGGAGTTTCGTTGACAAAAACTTGGGCTCTTGCCTTGAAAAATCCCGACCCATAATGTCGAGACGATAGCGTGTGGCTAAGTCCTGATGAATGGACAAGATTCCTTCGGGGAATCTCAGGGTCCGTAACGACCATCCAATGTGAGGAAGAGATGCCATATTTACACTGGGGTACGAATGCACATTAGGGTAAATAGCGAGCAGATATGGATGGCCAAAGTCCACTTGCCCATATCTACGGCTGAGGATGCATTCCAGATCCCCCTCTCCATTCTTCTTTTAATGGGGGGGGTGCGGAGTTGGATGTGCAACTCTCGAATGGTCGAGATTAATCCATCATGATCAGAGATGCTCAGGTGGATTTCGGACCCCCCTTGCCATTCTGCCTTTAATGGGGGGGGGTCCGAAATAGTGTGGCATGTGAAGTGGGCCCCCCCTCCTATCATGTCGACTACCGTGTTGCGTTTCCCTCTCTGCCACCTATATTCCACCTAACCGTGCAACGGGGCTGTTTCTCATTGGTTTTTCTCTAGCCCTGTTGGGATTTGTTCCCATTGGCCGATCGCTAGCCCTGTCAGGGTTCAGCGGTTGCCAAGTCAAACGACTCGACATCACTGCAGCGTCGAGGCATGAAATATGAAAGAGGTACTGCATTTATTTGAATGGTGATCGTGACCCGCAATCATCTAGGAACAGAGAGAGACAGAAAGAGCCAGCTTACGCTAAGCCTCCATGGATATTTAGGGGTTCTGATTCGACGGAAAACCAGAAAAAAAATACGATTTAGGTAGTGGGTATGTGACAAAGTGGTATCAGAGCATGGTTACAAAACTCGTCCTAATTGGGCTCATGTACAAGTTGCATATAAGCTCCGTTCGAAGTACTCCCATGAAGACTAACCCCCTAACGTAACTCTCTTGTCCAGGATTAAAACTTGGGAATGAGAACTCGACTGTGTATGCATGTGAAAGAGTTATAAATTTATGCGCAGATTATAAAATGTATTTAACTCTTGACTAATAACCACCATTTGTCTTTTCACCCAAGCAGAAGATCAGCCGTGGCAATTTACAGATGCATAGAATGGTGACTCCCCAAGAGATGGGAGAAGGCTCCCGCAATAGAGACGAAGATTCTAATGAAAGAAGAGCAATAGGAACCCCTCCAGATCTAGCTGAGACTGTGAGGAGTCTCATGGTTGAATTGCAAAGCTGCAAGGCCAACAATGAAAGGATGATGAAAGAGCAAGAAAAGCAAACTGAAATTAATGCAGTCTTACTGCAAAGCTTATCTGACCTACAGCGACAAATGCAGCATGAACTGGAGATGTAGAAACATGGTCATATCAGTGGCCATACTGAGAGGAGCACCTCAAGAAAGGTCCACCCCAGAGGTAAAGGACCAATGCCAGATGATTGCACTGAGAAGGAAGCTGGTGATTCAGAAGGCTCTTCCAGCAGCAGGACCAGTTCCTATTCTCGAAGAAAACAGAAAAAGTAAAAGACTTCCAAGGGTCATAAATTTGAAGAATTCAGAAAGGACAAACCTCCCTCCTTCGACGGTGAGATAAAGAAGGGAGAGGAAGCTGAGGCCTGGCTACTTGGACTGAAGAAATATTTCAGAGTCCATGATTTTTCAGAGAATTTGAAGGCCCGAGTGGCCACTTTCAATATAAATGGAAAGGCTTCCATCTGGTGGGAGGATCTTAAGAATATGAAAGGGGTCCGCGAGGAGGACCTGTCTTGGAAACAATTTGAAAAGTACTTCCAGAAGAAGTATTTGTCGGAAAGGTATTTCGACGAGAAGGCTAAAGAGTTTTATGAACTCAAACTGGGACAACTCACTATAGAGGAATATGTCAACAAATTCCTTGACTTATTGAGATATGTAACCTACATCAAAGCAGAGAAGGTGAAGGCGCAATGCTTCATTAGTGGGATACCCAAGGAATACTGGAACCGAATTGAATTTGATGAGCCAAAGACCTTAGAAGACACTATTCGAAAAGCAACATATTGCCATGAACAATATGGACATCGGGCAGAGTCTTGTGGAGACTGGAGACAGAAGAATGGTTCGAAATTTCAGAAGAAGGGGATCAAATCCTTAGGATTTAGGAACTACAAGAAGAACCCCAGAATGAACTTTCCAACCCGGAGTGTACTCCAGCATAACTTTCCTTCGGTGGATGGAAATAAAACTTTTGGACCTATACCAGTGAAGACTGATAACCCAAAGAGAGAACCTCTGAAATGTTGGGGTTGCAAAGAAGAGCATCTCCTGAGAGACTGTCCACACCGACAACAGAACAGTCAGAAAGTTTATAACATTCAGGAAGCTACCACAGTCAATGATGTGGCAAGGAGTGTGTCGCAGATTTATGTAGCCTTGGATAATAACCAAGCTGACCACCAAGCTTCAATGGTGGAAATAGAAGGTATGATTTTCAACCATCTGGTGTCTGTTTTGATTGACCCTGGTTCAAATTTGAGTTACATAGCCCCTAAAGCTGTTGATAAGTGTAAGCTACAGCCACGAAAGCAAACTAAGCCATGGTTGGTACATTTAGCCACTGGCACCAAAAGAAAGGTGGTAGAGGTCATACCAGCCTGCCAGTTAAGGTTGGGTGAATTCCCCACCCAAGCAACCCTTAACGTATTACCCCTGGGATCATATGATCTATTGATTGGTATGGACTGGCTGGCCGCCCACAAAGACAAATTGGAATGTTACCATAAAACCTTAGAATGTGTGAGCAAAGAAGGAAAAAGGATAACCCTTCAAGGGATCTGAAAACCGGTCTCGGTGAGACAAATATCAGCCCTGCAAATGAGAAAGTATTGCCGAAAGGGATGTCCCCTATATGCAATACATGTGTTGAAAACAATCGAAGGTGCTAAACCAAGCCCTAATGATCACCCTATCCTAAGAGAATATAAAGATGTGTTTCTGGAAGAGGTACCGAGTCTACCTCCGAGAAGAGATATTGACTTCTCGATAGAGCTCACACCAGGAGAGGTGCCGGTGTCTAGGACACCCTACCGGATGAGCACACCTGAGTTAGTTGAACTCAAATTGCAATTGAAAGAGATGATGGATAAGGGTTATATTCGACCCAGCGTGTCCCCATGGGGAGCACCAGTTTTGTTTGTGAAAAAGAAGGATGGTACCCTCAGACTGTGTATATATTATAGACAACTCAATAAAGTAACCATAAAGAA
>ML782989.1:190798-209367 GCA_009831015.1 Picea engelmannii
CTCCTGTCATGTCGACTATCATGTCGTGTTTCCCTCTCTGCCACCTGTATTCCACCTAACCGCGCAATGGGGTCATTTCTTATTGGTTGTTCTCTAGCCCTATTGGGATTTGTTCCCATTGGCCGATCGCTAGCCCTGTCAGTGTTCGGTGGTTGCCAAGTCAAACAATTCGACATCATTGTTAACTGGATAAGTGTCGCATATTCCTCTCAATTGTCGTAAGTGTCGCTTCTTCCTTACAACTTTCGCAAGTGTCGCAAGTTGTTCATAAGTGTCGCAAACGCTGTTCAAGCATACTGCCTTAACGACGACACTAAGGAGGCACTTAAAACATCTCATACACTGGGTTTGGAGAAGGAGAACTGGTTAACTGAAGTCAAGGAACTCTTAACACCTGAAGAGAGATTTTAATCAAAGGTTTTAGGGGTGAGCGCTCCCCTATATCAGTCTAGGGAGCATTGGCGCTCCCCTATAAGTCTTTAGGGAGCGTTATAATGCTCCCCTGCCCCCTCTGAAGGAGTGTTATCCACCTTTATGGTGTTGGCGCTCCGCTCAAGCTTCTTAAGGAGCGCTACAGTGCTTTGATGCCCCTTTTGAGGGAGCGCTGCCTAATCTGGGGCAATGGTTGGCCTGTTGAGGAAAATAAGGGGAGGATCTTTCAAGATTAGAAGGCAGTTGCATTCGAATTCTTGGTTCCATCAGAGAATCCCTGATCTAAGGAGGGAGTTCCCCAACTTGTTCTAAAGATAACTCAAGAGGTTAAGCTCCTCTTAACCTATATAAGCAAGCTCTATGATGGTGAAAAGGGGGAAGAACTACTAGCATGAAACCTGTGATCTTATAGGGAACATACAGTTAGCCAAAGGAGAGTGATCAGTGAAGCTGTTGTTATCTAGGTGGTGGATCTTTCAAACAAGGGTTAGACGAAGGGGACTTGACGAAGTTGTCGCATTCGCATCTACGATTGTAAGTATTGTTGCCGTTATTCTCATTAATATGACACGCTTGGCCTGTTTCTTTCTAGTTTGTGTCTAATGTTACATGAACTTATCATTGATAGATAGATCTATTTTCAAGCTAATATCAATAGAGTAGGAAGTGGTCGTATCTTGTTTGTCTACAGGACTCAGCGAGGAGTAAAGGATCGGAGCTCAACTCGGAGTGTGCAGGGACAAACGTCGATAAAGAGGTACTTATGTTCTCCTTCCTTCTCATGTGTTAGTTTGTATAGATTTGAAAGGAAGTCAGTGTCCACGTTAATCATTTTCTGTCTTAGAGTTAAGGTCAAGCTCTTTGAGGCAATCTACCTGTCCGCAGGGAGATTTTCCTACAACAGAAACTGGCGACTCCACTGGGGAGATAGCCTCAAATAGAAACTTCTTGTTTTGATTTCTCCTCATTGACCTAGTTTTACCCCTTGATTGTTTCAGACCTAGTTCACTCCTCCTTTGATTGGTTTCATGAGATGATTGGCTCCCTACCCCATCATACTCAGCCTAAGTGTCGAGAATGAATTGCAATTTTTGGAATTTTTGACATTTTTTGGAGTTTTTTAACCTGGCACCCTTGTCCTTGTGTTAACAGAGTGCCAGTGCTCCCTAATAGCCTTGCACATAGTGCTATAACGCTCCTTGCCTTTGGCAACAGAGCGTCAGCCCTCCTTTAGCCAATAAACCTTCCAGAATTGTTTTTTCTAGGTTTTGCCTCTATGTCTCTCCTGCTAGGTAACCTTGTGAGTCAATGCTTCTTCCCTTCCAGCCTTGACATCTGTCTTTTTGAAGAACGAACATCTTACAATTTGGATTTTGTAGCCTTCTTCACTATCGTTATTGAGTTTTTTTGTTGATTGGAGTCTGAAACCCATGCATTATATTTCTCTCTATTTAACTGAGTAAAAACCCTGGTGAAGGTCATTAAAGGCCTACAGATCTCTTCATCTTGATTTTAGTCAAGGTCATTATTCTTCAACTTTTTCTTTTTGGGTGTGAAGTTTGTTTTCTCTTTGATTGTTTCTTTTCTTTCGCTTTTCGTTTTGATGCAATGAAAGGGTGTATTGTTTGTATGATTATTGCTTGTGTTGGTCTGATTTTCATTCGTACAAGATGATAATTAGCAAGACGAGCATTGTGTTGAATTGATCATTATTCATATGCAAACAATAAAAAGCATCTTCATGATTGATTGTGCATGTTAGAAGGCATCTCAAAATTTTTAGCATCACATCAGGATTTGATTGAAGAAAACTTGTTTGAGGACACTCCTTATTAGTGCTTGTTAGTGAAAAGAACTCTCTCTCCCTCCCTTAAATAGATGTTCATAGAAAAGAAATGAATGCTTATCATTTTTGATGCATTTTTGGGACCAGGTCATAATTCCATCCGTTTCACTTCCATGCACCCCTTTTTGAGTAAAGAACAACTATAAAAATCAACGCTAATTAAAAATTATTTAGAACTTTTTCTTTTCTAGGATCCTCCACCAACAGTAGATTAGGCTTAGTACTTTGGATTAGGCTGTGAGCATAACTCTCCAAAGTTTCCAAAACAAATAGTAGCATCCTGAGTTAGGGAGAGTCAAATCCAATCATCTAAGTCTACCCGGGATCCCCCTCTCACACAGGGGTTATGCACGAGGTTGCATTCGAGTGAGCTACGGGGACTAACCCTCTGTGGTTTAATTGATTATGGTAGTCAGATCATATTATGGGGATCGCTTCAAGGTAAATCCACAATTACTGCATGGAAGCCTTTTAGTTGATTTCGGGCTCGATACCCTGCCCGTACGTTCCGATCGGACTGTCGACTGTTCCCGCCCAGGGGCTGACTGTGAATTGGTAACCTTAGTGGCCATAATCTTTAGGGTCTTACACAAGGTGATGGTGACAAGAAGTCTCACTGTAACTGGATCAGACATTGGTCAAACTCACTCGGGCTCCTTGGAGGGTAAATCCACAATTACTACATGGAAGCTTGCACCAAGGCGTAAGTCCGTTAAGTAGGTCGCCATTGTAACTGTTCCACCCTATCCCCGCCCCTTCTGGACTTGATCACGCGACGTTGGATTTCATCACCAACTAGTACATTCATCAAAAGAAGGTCTTGTTTGCTTGGTTGTGATTCTTAGATTTCTATTAGCGTATGCTGTTTCTTTTTGGTATTTGGCCATAGATCTCTTTCGCTGACTCTTTTTCGCCAACATCGACCCTCCACGCCGTTCGCGGAGGCTACAGGGACTTCCTCTAGAAAACATGGAAGGAAACACCCCTTTACCCCCTCATTCTATGGATCAATCTCCTCAATAGAGTGAGGTTCAAAACACTACAACTCCCCAGGAAGAAGTTCCCACTCCTTTGGAGAATTTTTGGATTGTTTAAGAATCTCTGAAAGCTTATCGCATTCTGGAGGGATATGAACGACGTATCCTCCAACTGAATTCCGCTGGTGAATTTTCTGTCGTCAATCCTTCTGACATTCCGACCGGGTCTCATCAAAACCCTTTAGCCGATGACCCCTTTTGGACCGCAGACATTGCTCGAAGTCCACCATGCTTGGTGCGAGATCTTTATGGAACAGGGGAAGGTGTCGATGCACCCATATCCTACACCGTACCCCTAAACCATTTTACCGATACCACTGCCTTTACAGCCACACCACCCATTGGTCTGAACATACCATCCATTGGTCCAAGGCCTACTCTTCCCCTCCAGACGGCCCATTCTACAATGGTCCCTCACATTCCAACTATTCCTACCGGTAATGCGGTGGTCAACCAAGCTGCGATTGGCACACCTATAACACCAAGACCTACACTTCCTTTTGGTTTCAGGGCACTGAATGCTTCCACTGCCACTACTACCCAAACCGTTATGCCAGGAAGTTCCATACTTATCCAACAACCCGGAGGGACCGGTCTTAGTGGTCCTAATCCGCTCGGCGGTACCGATCAATCATTTACGTATGGCTCTCAAATTTCGGGAACTCTACCTCAAGTCGGGGGGTACCCTCCCACCGGAGGACAAATTCCATTCGGGGGGCACCCTCATGCTGGGGGGCAGCCTCAATTTGGAGTCTACCATCAACCACACAGACAAAATGTGTTTGTCGCACCAAATCCGTGGAACGTCCTTTTTCAAGGAAACCCACAGTTATCGGCAGGACACAATCCTCAGACTCCACAACAACCTCCTTATGGACAAGTGCCAAACCCAACCTACAATCCTAAAAACCCATCTGGTTATCTTCCTCTCACACATGCTTCTCAAAACATCTCAAATCCTATGTACCTTGGTCAAAACCAACCTCACACAAGAGGACCCACTAGTTACAATTATCCACATAACCCAGTGATTGGCCCCACTAGTGTCCCCATGCCACACCAACATTACCCACAGATTAACCAACAACTACCTTTTTTAGCTACCCTGGACCTTCCAGACTTGTCTCGGTTAACGAATGATCCTATTTATCATTCTCCGGTTTGGCCAGCTATTCCAGCTAAACTCCCTTCCGACATCCAAAAATTTGACAGAAAGTCTGGAGAAGACTCAAACAACCACGTGATGAATTTCCATTTGTGGTGCTCATCCAACTCCCTCATGGACGATTCTATTCATTTGCGTATTTTCCAACGAACACTTACGGGTTCCGCAGAAAAATGGTATATTGAATTACCACATGCATCTTTTCACGATTTCAACTCCCTCGCCGTGTCCTTCCTCACACACTTCCAACTACCCATTCGATACGAGACAGGTACCGAACTATTAACTTCCCTTCATCAAACAACGTCTGTACATATCTCCGATCATATTCATGAATGGAGATGACGACGAAGGCTAATCAAAGCGGTCATTCCCGACCAATTGTTAGCGGAATGGTTCACAAAATCATTGTTACCCCAAATCGCTCGTGATGTTGCCATGGGTGGTGTAGTCACCGAGGAAGAAGTCATTGCCCGAGCTCAGTATTTAGCCTTAGTCTATTCACAATCTGGTACTCTGTACGAGTTGATACTGAATGCTACCCGTGCCACTAACGATCCATCCAAACCATCGTATGCTTCCCAAGCGAATGGAGTTATTGGCTCTGTCAAAACCCAATCTGCTACCCAGTCGGCTGGAACAATTCAGTGACCCGCTTCGATGGCTGCTCCTAGATCGACTGCACCCTCTTCCACCCCCCCTCAAACGCAGGTCTCTGAGGTGAATGCGGTCCAATCAACCCCTTCACAACAACTTGGGGGCAAGAATAAAGCGAGAAACAAACCAAAGAAAAACAATAACAATGAACAACCCAAAACTCAACCACAAACCCTTGCTGCCGGAAAACAACCACAACGAAAACCGAAATTCCCATGTCTCATCTTTGGTGACGATCATTACACCCGAGACTATCCACATCGCGATGAGGTGGCCAAACTTTTCAAGGGAAATTCACAACCCGCCTTGCTCACTCAGCCTTTTCCACAGCAGCAATCTTTGGTTGCCCAAACCCCACGTCGGGGGGCAGTTCCAACCAACCCCATGATGAGGCCTCGACAAGTGCCCACATTTACATGTTTAATGAGGTTAATCTAACCACTCGCTCTACGACATATGACACACTAGTTAAACCTAATAAACCGAAGATTTCTAACGGTTCTCCACCAGACCCGTTACCATCCTCTGTTAACCCTCCATCTGTTAGCCCTCCATCCGGGACATTTCAGATTGAAAAACCTTCTTTTGACTCTATCTTATGCCCTCCTAAGAGCACCATCCAGAAATATACCTTCAATCCTAATTCACGGGCTGCCCAAAATTACAATATTGTAGAAGATTTGGCCCAAGCCCCGTGTGCTATGTCTGCCTTGGAAGTTCTACAACACTACCCCAGCCAACATAGAATGCTCTTAGCTTCTATTGTAACAGATATCAAAAATTGACTACGCTGCCCAAGGTACAAATTGGTTCTCATTCGTTTACCTTTGATCATGGTAACACCGGGTCTCCTTCATCAACCATTCTTGAAGAATGTGTTGCTCCACTTGTTGATGGTTTTTCCCATGGCTACAAATATACGGTTCTTGCATATGGATAGACTAGTTCAGGCATGAGAGAATAAGGCAGAAGCAAAGAAGTTAAGCGAGAAACATGGGCAAACCTGGTAAACATGAATGAAGCATTCCAAAGCAATCAATGGTTCGAAACACAAGCTTAAAGCTAAGAAAGATGCTTTCAATTGCAAATGAGCTGCTCCTATTGCATCTTCAAGTAGAGGAAAGTGAGGAACTAATAGGGTCAAAAGGAAAGAGGCTGGGAAGAAATTGTTGAAAAAGAAGTTGATAAAAATGAAAGTGTATGACAATGAATTTCCAGGCCAAAAAATGAAACATTTATCTGAGTCTCATAAGCACAAAAAACAGTTAGAGAGACTCAAGGAAAAGGATCCTGAGTTCTTTGAGTTCTTGAAAGACCATGACAAGGAGCTTCTGCAGTTCAGTGATGATGATAGAAAATATTTGAAGCAACCAGCCAAGAAGGTGCTTACAATTGTCGCAGTTGATGCTTGGTGTCAAGCAATACTGGAGGACCAGAGCTTGGGTGCTCTCCGCTCACTTTTGCGAGCTTTTTGAACTGCATGTCATTATGGAGATAGTGGGATGGATGACTCTGGGTCAAACTTGAGCATCATGAAGAGCAATGTTTTTAATAAGATCATGGTTTTTTTTCTTAGTGAAATGGATGGTATATTGAGAAGATTGCTGAAAATTTCTAGCTCTGGCGGAAAGAGGGACAACATATTACGATTGAAGGAAACAAAATCGTGGAGGAATTTTGGACATCTTGTCAAATCATATCTTAGTAATGCTCTTCATGTAATGAACCAGATGACCGATAACCAGATGATTTCATTTACAATTCGATGCCTCAGATCTTCAGTTATATTTTTGGCACATTTCCTGCTCTTTTACGTAAACATCTGAAGGTTTCACTTCATTTCTGGGGCACTGGTGAAGGTATCTACAAGGATTATGTTGCAAACTGCAAGTTTGTTAATTCGGCAAGATTGCAGCATATCCAGTTCCTTAGCAACTGTGTTGTTAAGCTCTATGGAGTGGACTTGAGCAATGCGTATCAACACACCTTTGTCTTTATACGACAAATGGCGATAATTTTACGAAATGCCCTCTCAGTGAAGACTAAGAAATCCTTCAAGAATGTTTACAGCTGGAAGTTCATGATTTTCCTAGATGTTTGGGTTAAAGTTCTTTGTACACACAGGGAAACGAATGATCTTCATCCATTGGCATATCCATTGGTTCAAATCATTAGAGGAGTTGCTCGATTGGTGCCTATTGCTCGATATTTTCCTTTGAGGGTGCAGTGTGCAAAATGTTGAACAAACTTGCATCTGCGACTATGACATTCATTCCCATGGCTTCACTTCTTGTGGATATGTTAGAGTTCAATGAATTAAAAAGGCCACCTACGGGAGGAATTGGAAAAGAAATTGACTTTTCAACTACACTTAAGTTCAAGAAAGAAACCAAAGTTGGCAAATTTTGTCGACAAGTAAAACAACACTAGGATCTTCTGTCGAATCTTGGAAGGGATATAGAGAGACTACGAGCCTGTCAACTGCACCTGGATATTCAGACAGAAACTCACAAGTGCCTATTAGACTTTACCAGGGAAGATAGCTTGCGCAAGGTGTAGGAGACAGACACATTTTCCCATGGTAGTTCCACGAAAACGTATCACAGTTCAAGGGTATGTATACCGAACTAAAGTGCAGTATAGAAGATTTTTCTCATGCCCAATATCCAGTGCATGTTCACCATGTTGAAGATATGATTAGACAGCATGAATTTTTCCTGGAGGAGCAAGCAGGTATAACACAATCTCTAAGTAAATATGTAAATACAGTAAGGAAGCTTGTAGATGACTGTGTGGGGAGCCAATTATCAGCTTCACTTAGACCTCATGATGCAGTTTCTGCATTGCGTTCTATGTATCATGTTCATGGAAAAAGCCACTTACCAAGAATGGAAGCATGCAGTCATGCACACTCTAACTTATTTGATTTTTGCAAGACAAAGAAAAATGAGATGACTATGGGTGTCCATACAAGCATGTATCCCTTCAGTCTGGTATAAGAGATATACGATTTAAATTGTCAGCCTTCAATGAAGCTATGAATCATCAGGATGAGATATTTGTTGAGCTCGAATTGGTTTGCAGAGTTGGTTCCACATATAGGACTTGCCTTGCAGAAGTGCTTAGGACTAGGGCACACTCTTTGGAGTATTTTTGCTCATGTTCATGGCCGTAGAAACAGATGGACAGGAATTGCTCGACGAAAAGAAAGGAAATGAAAACTGCAGCTCTGCAGAGGGAACAAAATACCCATGAAGAGGACGAGAACGCCGCAGACTGGCAGACAGAAGCGTTTCTTTGTAATGGAAGGAAAACTCCCATGGAAATGATACGAATGACACAAATTTAGAAGAAGCAGTCTCATGCATAGTCTTGCCAAAGAATGATTCTTATGTTACGTCTGTCCCTATTCAACAATAATGACACCTAAGTTGACGACGTGATCATGAAAGTAACGGTTTCATTCCATATTCCTCGAGGCACACTTTAGATGACTCCTGTTCACAAAGGATTTGATGAGGCACGTCGATTAGGGTTTCGGCGAGAGACCGAACAACTTGTGAGAGAGGCTTTTCCTATGGAGACGAGAATTCTTGTTACAGATCCGGTGTCCTTCGCCATGCCATGATTCAAAAATTTAGAAGGGAGGTCTGCAACGTCCTCTTCGGTTTCTTATGCCTTCAACTATACAGCACTCCAACCACCCATATCGGATGAAGAAGTTCCAGTGAAATCATTTGTTAGCAATTTAAGCGGTGGCTCTGAAGCATTCATTTCAACTCCAACACTATTCGCATGATCACGGACTATGTTTTGAAGATCTTGGGGATGATATGCGAGAAAAAGTCTCAGACTTTGGGCTTGTTAGGCTTGCACCTGAAGGGAAATGCTCCATTGAAAACCAGACTGGCAGGCACTTTTGGCTACCTTGCACCTGAATGTGTAGTCACTGGTCGTGTGACAACGAAGGCTGATATTTTCAGTTATGGAGTGATACTTAAGGAACTCGCGCCCTTGGAGAAAAACGCCATTCACCCATCCAGATTCTCTTTTTTCTTTGGAGATCCCACACATGTTTTTGGTTCGATTTGGCATTCAGACCTGGTGTTCTTATAGCATTGATGAGGGTTAGTGGTGTCAGGAAGACAACTCTCAGGGATGTCTTAGCTGGAAGAAAGATCGAAGGATACATTGAAGGTGATATCCGAATCTTTGGATTTCCCAAAAGTCAAGAGACCTTGGCTCGTATTTCTGGTTATTGCGAACAGAATGATATACATTCTCCACAGGTTACTGTCAAAGAATCCTTGTTATATTCGGCATTTCTCCATCTTCCAAAGGATGTTGACAAAGAAACCATAACTGCTTTTGTTGATAAGGTCATTGAAATTGTGGAATTAGACAATTTAAGAGATGCACTGGTAGGCTTGCCAGGTATATCTGAATTATCAACTGAACAACAGAAAAGGTTAACAATAACTGTGGAGCTTGTTGCAAACCCTTCTATGATTTTCATGGATGAGCCCACTTCTGGTTTGAATGCTAGAGCAGTTGCAATTGTGATGCAAACTGTACATAATACAGTAGACAATGGAAGGACGCTACGAGAAATTTTTCGTGTACCTGACCCATCCTCAAGACTGTTATTGTTCATAATGATTGACGGAAAACCAGGGAGAAATCCGTTACAGATGTAGGGATCATTCTGTCCACTTGTCAAAGCCATTGGTAGCAGTTCGAGTAGCCTGCAGAGCTTACACTTGGCAGTCGAAATTTTCCATGAAGAGGAACCATTTCCAATTCTCAGAACACTAAGCGTTTGATTTTAGATTTTTCTCTTTTTAAAAAGAGGGAAGATGTAACAGAAAGAGGGGGGGCGCATGAGCGCAGGACTGGGAGAAAAAACCTCTGTCAAGAGAGTTTCATTGTAATGGCTAAGTTCTTGTAAACCAAATTGGAGTAATAAAAATGATTTTGCTTGCAACTATGAGATTCATCACGGTCGATTTCTTTCAGCATGTTTTCTTCTCCTTCAGTTGTGTTAAATTTGTTTGGATTTCATTATGTATGTTCCTTACTCACAGTTGATGTGTTATCATTTCTTTAGGTCTTCCTTAATCCATCAAGATTGCTGTACATTTTGTTTTCCTCTAATCGGTGTGCTTCGTTATACTTTAGTACGACCACTACTATAACGAAAGGATTTGGGTTTTCTGCAATTGTTTATTGCCTTTCCTCTGCACCAGCTATCAGCTGTGTAAGACCAATCTGCATTTTAAGATTTCTGCATGTATCCTTTGCTACGTTGGCCTTTCCTTTTTCTTTCCACTACTGCATCGTGATTTTTCAAAGCGCTGAAAGATAGACTTACTTTGCCTCGCTTTCCGCAAGTATTTGATCTCTGCTATTGTCTCTTTTCCTTGGTTTTCATTTGACTCCATGCCCAATGGATCATTTCCTTAGTTTAACACCCAAACTCCAAAAATCCAAGACCGTCTTTTACCCATAAATCTGCCCACCTTTTTCATGCTACTTAAATTCCTATTGTGACATTGTTCGAGAGATCCCTCTCGGGTTGGAAGGGGCAACTCCTAATCCAAAGTGGTTCGAGGTTGCCTCAGGATTGATTTGTTGCAGCCCATTTCAGTTTCGAGTGTCAGCAGCCGCTATCGGTACTTTTGATCCTGAGTCATCAAACAACCTCACGTTTAATCTAGATGATCATCAACCGCGACTCTCCCACCAGCTAGCCTTCCAAATTGATGTTGTTGTGCACAATCAAAAAATCCACCCAACTATCATGGATGAGGGAGCCTCTACTTGTGTCATGTATTTAGCTTGTTGGAAAGGCTTAAAATTGCCTGCCCTTAACAAATCTGCCACGATGTTACGTGCTTTCGATGGACGAGGTTTTCATCCTCACGGATTATTACAATCCTTAGCCGTTCAATTGGGTGGCAAAATTGTTATCGTTGACGTCGAGGTGTTCGATGCTCCCCTCGACTACAACCTATTACTCAAAAGAAGTTGGTTCTATGCTATGACTGTCGTCGCCTCGTCAGTGTTTCGGTGCGTACAATTCCCCCATCAAGGAAAAATTGTCACCATCAACCAGCTTGATTTATGTACACCTGACGCTCGCATCCCTACCACCAACAACATTCCTTTTTTGGGAGACCATCCAGTTATGTATGAAAGCGTTGGTGTTGGCTTATTGAAAGATTCTAGCCTTATGGGTACTTTCCCTACACCACTTCCACCTACCACACATCATATTTCCGCCGTCAATATGATCTCGACTATGCCTTATCAATCCTTGGAATCATCTAACCCTTGGATTGTACCTAGTCCTTTGGAATTCGATGTGCTCAGTGACACTATGCCACTTAGCCCAGCCGAGGCCAAATACGTAGCTATTTAATCTACCTCTCCCTCTCCCAACAAGTCACATTCGTTGGCACTCGATGCTTACTCGATGCCCTCATGGTTGGATTCCCTATCATCTGTCGTCGATTACATTTCCCACATTTTTCCTTCTGACGAATCGATTATGGAAATGCTCAGCATTGACGACCTGCCTTGGGATGACAACCATCATCGATCCTCTTTTCTTCCGTCGTTGGAAGAAATTCACCAAGACATATGCTCTGTCTTCCCTCCCGATGTTGTCGATGCTCCGCAATCTCCCATCCTCACACAAGATACTCTCTCTGAAGGGAACATGGATAACATCTCTACTACGATCGTTATTGACATCTCGATCAAAGAAGGTGTCGTGGAAAATATTCACCTTGGTGCTAATTTCACATCCGACGAAGTGGTGTCTTACACTGCTTTGTTCAAGGAATTCTACGATGTCTTTGCATGGAGCTACGAGGAAATGCCAGGGATTGACCCTTCAATCGTCATACATGAAATCAAAACTTACCCTGACGCAAAACCCATTCGACAAAAACTTCGCCCGGTTCATCCCAAGAAAATTGCAGCTATAAAGGCAGAAGTTGAAAAACTTCTCAAATCTGGCTTTATCTACCCCGTCCCTTTAACCGAATGGGTCTCCAACCTTGTTCCGGTTGCCAAAAAATAAGGGACCATCCATGTTTGTGTTGACTATCGAGATCTCAACAAATATTGTCCTAAGGACAACTACCCTACGCCCTTCATCGACCAAATCATCGATAATTGCACAGGGAGTGTAATCTTCTCTTTCATGGATGGATTTTCTGGGTATAACCAGATTGAAATCTTACCCGCTAGTCAACATAAGACAGCCTTTATTTGCCCATGGGGAAATTTCGTCTACCGAAAGCTACATTTTGGCCTTAAAAATGCTGGTGCTACTTTCCAACGGGCCATTTCGTACGCTTTCCACGACATCAAGCATATCGCGGAGCCTTACCTTGACGATTTACCTGCCCATTCATCCAATCGATCCGATCACATTGATCACTTACGGGTGATTTTTCTTCGATGTAGGTTCTATCGTATTCGCTTGAACCCACACACGTGCATTTTCGTTGTCGAATCCGGTCGACTCCTCAGTTTCATTGTCTCCAAAGATGGGATCATGGTGGATCCCTTAAAGATTAAGGCCATCCTAGCCTTACCCCCACCTACCAACTTAACCCAACTCCAAAGTTTGCAAGGCAAAGCAAACTTTCTTCGCCATTTCATCTGCAACTATGCTGGAATCACTAAAGGATTTATGCGGTTACTGCAGAAAAACATCCCTTTCATCTGGGATGACACTGCCCAACGGTCATTCGATGCTCTCAAGCATGCCTTGACCCACACTCCCTTGTTACACCCTCCAGAGTATACAAAGGATTATATCCTTTACTTGGCCGCCTCTACTTCCACCATTGCGATGGTGTTAGTTCAGGAGGACCCTAACGACGAAGAACATGTGATTTATTATCTGAGCAAGAGTCTATCTGGACCCGAACTCAGATATTCACATGTCGAGAAACTAGCTCTAGCAGCCGTCATCATTGCCCAGAGGTTTTTCCATTACATCTTATTACGCACCACCACGGTCATCGTAGACTCCAACCCCATGTACCACATCTTGACACATCAAGTGCTTGGGGGAAAATATTCAAAATGGATCGTTATTCTTCAAGAATTTGATCTTGAGTTTACAAAGGCTAAAGACAAAAAATCCCTGGTGTTTTTCGAGCTCATCTGTGCTCTACCTCATGCCAACGAAGACATCGAAACTAGAGATTCTCTCCCTGATGAATCTCTCTTCCTCATCAACACCTCTGATCCTTGGTACGGAGACATCCTCCTCTACCTTCAAACCCAATGTTTTTAGCCCAACATCTCTCGCAAAGAGCATCGACGCATTCGTCACCACTCTCGCCGTTATCTCATCCTCGGCGACACCTTGTACCACCGTGGTATTGAAACCATCCTTCAACGATGTCTGACTCACGAGGAGGTTGAACGTGTTTTGAACGATTGTCACCTTGGCGCCTGTGGCAGTCACCTCTCCAGGATGGCCACAGCCCAAAAAATCTTACGTGCCGGCTACTTTTGGCCCTCCATTTTCAAAGATTGCATCGAGGCCGTCAAAAAATTCCCACCCTGCCAACTCTTTAATAAGAAGGCACGCACCCACCCTACTATGCTGCACCCCATTATCGCCATTGGCCCCTTTGCCAAATGGGGCATCGATTTCATGCAGTGTAAGCCTACCTCAGCTGGGGGGCACGGTTACATCATCGTTGTCATCGACTACCTCACCAAATGGGTTGAGGCTATGCCTACCTTCCTGAATGATGGTCGTACTGCAGATCTATTCCTTTTCAACCATATCATAACTCGTTTTGGGGTACCACGTGCCATTTTCACTAATCATGGTGCACACTTCAAAAACCAGATGATGAGCGAGTTACATGTCAAATTGGGTTTTCGCCATGAAAACTCATCCCCTTACTACCCTCAAGTGAACGGACAAGTTGAAGCTATCAACAAAGTCCTAAAAACCATGATCCAGCGCATGGTAGGGGAAAACAAGACATCGTGGCATTTACAACTGTTCTCCGCTCTCTGGGCCTATCACACTTCTGTGAAAACCTCAACTAGATTCACTCCTTTCCAGTTGGTCTATGGCATTGAATCCATCCTACCAATCGATTGTGAGATTCCATCACTAAAATTGAAAGTAGAACTCCTGCCCCATACTTCTGGTGAAGAAGAACTATTCTTGTATCTATCCAAGTTGGACAAAACACGTCGCGATGTTTCTCTCGTCAATGAGGCACATTAGAAATGAATTAAGAGTCAATATGAAAAATCTGTCCACTCTCGGACTTTTGCAGAAGGAGACTTAGTCCTCGTTTACGACCAAGCTCATGACAAATTGGGTACAGGAAAGTTAGAACCTATGTGGCATGGTCCTTACATTGTGAAGCATGTTCTACACAGAGGTGCTTATGAACTAGTAGATTATGATGGAATTTCCCTGGGAGAGCCCCGAAACGGGATTTACCTTAAAAATTACTATGCCTAGATCACCTAGCATCTATACTTTGAACATTATTGTATTTTAGTTTGGTGTGTCTATTTCTTTCGCGTGCTTGATTCTTTACCTTTGCCACTCATGACTGTGCTTGTGTTTTCATGAGCAGATGACGTCTTCCTTTCCTATCTTTTTTGGGTTCGCAGATGGCGCTATTCGACATACCCGGAACATTGCTTCGGCAACATGGGTTATTTACCAATTTGACGAGGTGGTGAGTTCATGAGGTATCTGCTTAGGACTAGCAACCAACAACATGGCAGAATATCATGCTATCATCGGACTGTTGACCCAAGCCTCCTTCCTAGGTATCTCTCGCATCATTATTTACTTAGACTCCCAACTCGTGGTTTATCAACTCAACCGTATCTACGCTATCCGTAGTCCTATCCTGCTACGTCTACACTTACAAGTTCGCCACCTTGAACAAATGTTCGATTACATTGAATATAGACACATTCCAAGAGAACTTAACAGTGTTTTGGATTCATTAACTAACTATATCATGGATCGGTATCTTGTCCACATATAAGAGTTAAGGAAAACAAAATTGTACATTACATGTAAATTAAAACACATCATAGACATCATCATGTACAAATCATTGGCACTGTAAAAAATCGAAATTGTATATATATATATATATATATATATATATGGCGTGACTGAAATGTTTGGATTACATCAAAAAGTATGTAGAAGGAAAAAATATTGGGCTTTTCCACCCATACAACGTCGTCTGACAAGGCATACAAAAATATAATCAACGAAGAGACTCTAATCTCCCCGCACTACATTGTGTTGCGAATAACACATCACCGCACGCACTACGCGCCTCAATAGAGAATTGATATTCTCTGGTACTCCCACAGTGTGCCTCTGTAGATGTAAAGGCACTTCTTCCCTCCGTAAAGGAGGAATGCCCATCGTGAGGCCTTGGAGGTTTCTCTCAACCTCCTGGAGACCTAGCACTGAGACTGTCGGACCTGCTGCAACCGGGATGCCCTCACGGCATCCTGATACCAGTATATCATCTGGGCGCACTTCTCCCTTGTCTGCACGTTGAAAACATACATCCATTAAAACTCTTCTACATACCCCCAAAAAAAATAGATATACATTAAAAACTCAAAAAACAAAAACTAGACAAGGTATGGCTCAGTCTCTTACCTGACACATCCCAATCTTCCCCCGCGGGCAAAATCAAATCCATGCTCCCACGGAAATCTACCTCAGCATAAGGGAATTCCTCTATCCAGAGATACTGTCATCTCAGCCAAGCAAAGAAATTGCCAGTGAAATGGAACTCTGACTCCGATACTAGCCTTGGAGATAGACTGGTCCACCTCTCCATCCTAGGTTCATCCACTTGTCGTACCACCAATGCTATCTGAGGCTGCATCTGAGGGATGCACTCTAGAAAAAATGAGACCAAAAATTAGCCATAACCAAACTACTTCTGTCCAACCCTACACCGTGAAATCTGTTCCTTCATGTTTCGAAGGAACCCTGCACTCCAGTTGAACAGTGTTGGTTCCAAACACTGAACATCGTAAGCCACCTGCGATCTTGATGCCATATGCGCACTAGTACTTCCTGTCACGCTCGTGATAGCAAACAGTATAGACCGGAGGGGTAGTTCTCGAATATCCTTGATAGGGATTCTACCCCCTACCAGCCTTGCTCCTGGGATACAGTGGCGAGTCAGATACACGTCCACTTGTTCAGGTAGCGCCCTCTGCCCGGAGAAATATATAGGGACCCCTCTTTTCGAGAGGTCAGTCAAAAAATACACGTCTTCTAACTCAATGGTTAAAAGTTGTGTGCTGATACGGAATCCTTGTTCTGCAACATCCCATAGACCGATCATATGCTTGAGCAATAAGATCTCTTTCTTCATTTTTTGCAACTTGAATAATTTGAGCAAACCACAAGCTCGCAACGCGGCCCATGTGTGAGGACTCCGCAAGGCAGCTAAGTCATCCATCTCATGTTCTCTTTCTTTGCACTCGATCATGGTCGCCGAAGTTACCTACAAAACAAAAAAATAAAGAAACTCATTATTTCCACGTTTTGGCAATTTCGGCAATTTTCAAAAGAAATTTAAAACATGAAATAAGGTGCCCACATCATTTAAAAATGACCACACACTCTTTTATAATTACCACGCTCTCCCTAGCCATTTAACATTCATTAAATAATAATGAAAACGTTTTAAAAAATCAAAACGACTTTGGGGCTGCGTGGGCATATGGGGAGATGTTTCATGGGTTCTTTTTCCAAAAAACGACCTATCTAATTGACTATTGGGGCGTTGGCATCTTGGCCACCCTTCTCTAAAACGTTTTTTGTAAAAGAATCCCATTTTTCCATTGATTGTGAAAGAGGCCGATTTGGTTTTATTTGGGGCAACTTAGGGCTTCATATTTTAAAATAAATGATGCTATTAAAATGAGTGTGAAACCATGTGTTTGAAAGAAGAAGGGATGTAGATCTACCTGGTCCGAACGGCGAGTGAAATGGTCAACCGTAGCTCTGGCAGCGAACAAAACAAGATCCACTGCAAACTGAGAATCTCCACTACTCCAAAATCCTTGCAAAATGAAATGGTAAATGAAATTTACAATGCATTGTTATTTATAAATTTTCATTTTTCATAAGGTATGGTCATTTATGGGTTTCTCTAATAATATAATGGCTTCACTAATTCCCTGGTTTGTAATTCTGACATCGCAGGTTTCCTGGCAGTTCTGACAGATGATTCACCTTGTCACACTTATGTGCATAGTCTTAGTTCGGTCTCGTGCTCGATAATATGAGAACGTAACCGGGTAAACTTTTATTTCTTTTTCGGACATATATGGACACCACATGAAAAAGGAGCCCCCCTGGAGTCATCTTTAAACCCTTTTCAGACTCTATAAATATGAAAAGATTGTCGAGTGACCTTGCTTCCTTTCACACTCGTTAAAAGGTCAGAAAGGGCGTCTTTCGAGCGATAGTTTACCCCTTTTTTGGTCTCGTTAGACTACTGTACAAAAAAGAAACTGATAGAGTTCTCTTTTAAGTGTTTTTCCAAACTCTATAATCCCAAAAAACCTTCAAGTTTTCTGTCTTTGGACTCGTTAAAGCACACATCGACAGGCCCATACGGGACCGAACCCTTACTTCTTCTGGTTCGTTAAACAAAGGAAGAGGAACTTACCGAAGGTTAGTTATATCGAGCATGTGTTATCCTCCTCGAGCTCATTAAATCAAAAAGAGGTACTCATCTATCTAGATGGGGTAAAAATTGAAAGGAGCAAGCCAAGCAGTCTCTTGAGAACATCATCCATCACTTCTTAGAGTCGCCCTTGAACATGACACTTTGTCATTTGCACGTATCATAATCCGCTAAACCTCTACACTGAGCCAATCCTTTGAGTTCCTTTCGCTCCTTTGGGTCACCCGACGCAAGTCATAGTATCCACTGCATAGTTTTGGTTCATGTCATGTTTTGTTGTTGTGCCTCAGTGTTCAAGGGAAGTATCCACCTCGAGGGTCAGCCATCCCAAATATCTTGCCTCAAAACTTGTGTCAGTCCATTTCCATTTGATCTGCCAATTACATCTCTATGTCTATTTCATGTTGTTGATGGGGGATACATCAAGGCCCTCCCTCGACGAGTCTATTCCTGTCGACTTCAACACATTATCCGGGAATCTGACTTAGAAACCAGTTAGTACTTTGGGACCTGCATGCCTCAATGGCAGGCCTCCTCACCTTCGACAGTAGGTTTACATCATTGACCTCTGATCAAATGATTCCATGGGTGTTCGACTTCAGCTCATCTATTCACATTCGTTGGAATGTACTAGGGTACCTTGGGAATCATTGACATTAATGGTGATCTCCCTCGCACTTGTT